>MU873200.1:0-11682 GCA_036418205.1 Ostertagia ostertagi | reverse complement strand
CATCGCGCGTCTCGAGCTTCTCGCTGACATTAGCAAAGTGGGCAGCTTTTGCGGCAGCAACGGCCTTCTTTGTCGCATTCTTAGCTGCCTGATAACTCCGCCAGTTGTCGACAGTCTTATCGCCAAGAAATACGTGGTATAGCCTCTTCTTCTCACGTACTTTTTCTTTAACATCGTCCGTCCATAGCCACGCTTGCTTGTCGATCTTCCGTCGCCCAGGTTTTGTTGTGCCGAGTTCGGAACGGGCAGAACGGATTATCGCCTCGGCAGCACTTTTCCAAGTTTCATCAACAGTAGTGACTGCCGGCAACTGAATGTTGGATATCACGACCGCCTCCTTCTCTTTCAAACGCCACCACTTGATTCTCGCTGGTCCACACCGCTCGATTTGTTTCAATTTCGGAGGAGCGATCTTCAGCGTGCAAATCAGCGGTCGATGTTGCGTGGTGACAGTCTCATACGGCACCGCCTTTGCGTCTGTTACAAGCCCTCGATCGCGTTGCCTGACGAGGACAAAGTCGATTTGCGTTCTGGTAGTACCGCTGTAGAAGGTGATGAGGTGGGAATCACGTTTCCGGAAATTCGTATTCACGATGGTGAGATCGTGCGAATTTGCATACTCAAGAATTCGTTCGCCATCGGTGTTACGTGACCCATATCCAAATCCACCATGACAGTTGTAACCGTCTTTCGCAGCGCCGACGTGACCGTTAAGGTCACCTGCGACAATGACAGCCTCTTCTGACGGTACCTCTGCGGTCTTTTCATCCAGCAGGGTCCAGAACTCGTCTTTGGCTCGCTCAGAGCAGCCAGTCTGCGGAGCATATGCAGAAAAGAAGTGGTATCGCTTACGTTCGATGACGACAACAATCTTCATTAGACGGTCGTCAAAGCGATCAACGCTTACGATCGAGTCACGGAAGCGGTCAGAGACAACTACTCCGACCCTCTGGTGGTTCTAGGACCGCCACAAAGAACGGCTTCGGCGCTCTAGAGCTTCTGCTAACTCGTACGAGCGGCCCGTCAACGTGCCAACATTTAACGTCGCAACGCGAATCTTCCATACGTTGCAGGACTTTGTGGACTAGCCTAGTTGCCCCCCGATGCCGTCCTTGCGTCGGAGACCCTCGCATACTTTTCACACTCGCCGGGCTTTGCGAGTGCGCGTCGGCTCCCGCGGACGCCGTAGCATTATCTCGAAATCACATGCGACATTAACATGTGATGTGACGTGGGTGTTCGTAGGCCGGCCTGTCACGGGGGCCTGTCGCCTGCATTCGAATGTCCGCGATCAGCTCAGCCCACAAAAGTGAGCAGTTCCCAGTGGCACCACTTGGAGGAACGGACCCCACCACCGTTCCTAATTGCAGGCGGAAAATGATGTCGCCCACCGCTAACTCATCACTCAGTTCTGCAAACCCTTATTTCTGCTCTGTACTACAAGAAGGATTTGTTGCCTGGGCCGAGTAGCAAACATGAATCAGGTTCGTCATACATATAATATGCAGGAGCTGCACACTGAGGCAAGGTAAAAGTTCCAAAGAAACTCACAGTTCGATGGTCAGTCTCGTTGTCTTCTTTTGAAGGGCTATGTGAGACGTTACTGAAAGTACTATTATTAGGTCGGTCCATAAGTCTTGCAACAAACTACATTTAATGCTATAGAATTTTAGGGAGAACTCCTGAAAATCCGCAACATATTTCCTGACGTAGCATCAACCTTTGCAATTTCAGCCAACGGTCCAGCTCGTTGTCTGCTTACTTATTATGGATATTACACCGATTTCGCGAGAGGGCTCTCGTGCCCTTAATTTTTACGAGTACTGCTTGGAATGTTCCGCAAGTCATGCTAGACCAAGGATTGGCCAGAAGATAGGCGAGGGCACGCTCTCTCAAACCACAGTGCAACGGCGCTTCACTCTGCTCAGCGTTGACTTTTTTATTTGAAAATAACCCACACTCCAACCACCCTGTGACTGACAATCACGATGCTCTATCTGACGCCGTTGAAAAGGGATCTGGATAGAGTATCGATCATTTGCTAGAGCGATTCCGATGCGACAAGGAGACAGCACTGTGGCATCTCCAAAGACTTGTGAAGATCCGAAAATGTAGAGTTTGGTCCCCACGTGCCTTGAGCCCGATTCAGCTCCAAACACGATCTGACACCGTTATGTTCAAGTCGACTTACTAGGGATTCTACGATTGACCATCCATCACATTTGCCGAAGATGAGGAGCGGGTACAGTTTACCAACAAACAGGCAGCGTCAGTCCAGCGAAGCCGCTTCATAGAGTCTGAGCCTTTAAGTTCAACCTCGTCCAAAGTAGGGCCTTCTCGGATTTTCTGGTGGAATACGAGAGGAGTTCAGCTCTGGAAACCCTACGTGCAGATGTCGCAGTCAATGCAGAAGTCAACCGTCCACAGCTCGAATGCAACGCTTTTAATACAAAAAAAAAAAAAAAAAAAAAAAAAAAAAAAAAAAAAAAAAAAAAAAAAAAAAAAAAAAAAAAAAAAAAAAAAAAAAAAAAAAAATAAAATTTTAAAAAAAAAAAAAAAAAAAAAAACCTTCACCGCGAAGAGGAGAAAGAAAAAATTTCGAAAGCTCTGACCGGGGAGTTCTTCGTATAGCATACATTATACGAAGAAATACTCATCCTAACTATGATGATGTCAAAATCGACATCTGATCTTTCTTCGATCAGAATTCAGTAGAGTCCTACAAGGGAGGCATCGAGCAGCTACTAGTGTGTTGGCAATAGGTTGTAGATATTGATGGAGGGTAGCATGCCGGATGAATGGAACAAAAAGATAATGAAAATATTAAATTCAAAATTCGGCCAGTTTGTTGCAAGACTTATGGACGACCTAATATATGTTGATATAAGTCTTGCTACAACCTTTCTAATTTGATTTTAATATTTTTGTTATCTTTTTGTTCTAATCGTCCAGCAACACACCATCAATATCTACAACCTAGTGCCAGTGCACAAGAAACTGCCTGATGCCTCTCCTGTAGAACTCCACTGAATTCTCATTTGAATTACAGATCATAGTCAGGAGTCGACATAACGAGTAGAATGTATTGTTCCTTAGGAGGAGGTCGCGAGAGAAGAGACGGTGGGCATCCCTTGACACGAGGTTAGTGCTATAAGGTGGACAGGGAAGAACTCTTTATCTGAAAGTCTCAAAATTTTCCTGGATTTTCTTAGCAAGAGGTGGTTCAACAGTTCCATAAAAAGGAAAGTTTGTCTTCCTTCAGTTATTGAGCACTCAATCAGCTGGTAATACGATTACTTCTGCATGGACTTCAAACAATCTGCATGTAGGGTGTCCAGAGCTGAACTCCTCTTGTAATTCCAACCTAGAAACCAAAGCCTACTTGAGCGAGTTTCAGCTTATACTGTAAGAACAAGCAAAGCGTTTTGACTGGACTATCGCAAGCTCACTTAATAGTTAGCACACGCAACATATCCTCATATATCAGCAAATTGTGCATGGATGGTCATCCGAAAATTCTATAGTAGGATCGAACGAAACACTTTAATATCAAATCTGTTTGGGCTGATTCGCAGTTCTAAAGCATGTGGGATTCAAACTCTATTTTTGTTGTGTTTTTTTTTATTTTTCGTCTTTTCGAATCTTGGAGAGCCGCCGTGCATGTATTTTTGTATGCGATCGGAATTCTGACAAACTGTGTTAGTTCGTCCCAGATCCCTTTTCAGCAGCGCCAGAATAGAGCATCGTGATTGTCAGTCACGGAATGGTTGGAGTGTGGATCATCTTCAAATAAAAAAAACTTCACAACAGTGAGCAGAGTGAAGAGCCTGTGCACCGTGAATTGAGAGAGCGTGCCCTCGCCCATCTTCTGGCTAATCCTTGGTGTAGCACGACTTGCGGAACATTCCAAGCAGTACTCGTAAAATATTAAGGCACGAAGAGCTTTTCGCGAAATCGTGTAATATCCATAACAAGTAGCGAGACAACGTAACTGGATGGATTTCTGGAATTGCAAAGGTGGACGTTACACTCACGCAAACATGTTGAGGACATTTCGGAGTCTTCGAAAATTCTCTGCCCTTAAAATGAAATTTTTGCAGTATATGGACCAACCTAATATATTAAACGCCTTCAAAGCATCTACTTTCAGAATATTTCGATAATCTCTCATGACTGAGCATGGATAAAATGAGTCATGGAGAAAACAAGGAGAATAAAGAAAAATTATAATAGTAGATTCAGACCATTTGTGTATATCTACGAGGGAGTTTGAGCAGTCGTGTTGGTGAAACAGAATGTGAGGTTGGCGAAAAAGCTTGCGTTCCATTTGCATTCTTCTCAAAGGTGTGAGAGGTCCTCAAAGGATTTGTACGCTACGGCAGGATAGAAAACCTCTCGAAACTCACTACGGCTCATATATTAATAGACAGTAAGAACAGAAAAAAGAGCGAAGTGGCGGAAGTGGTGCAATGACAAGTGGCGCGCTCACCACGCGAGGTCCGGGGATCAAATCCTGGGTCGTGAGTCGCCCGGGCCAACCAAGCCTTCCATCCCTCCGGGGTCGGTTAATTGGTACCAGACTTGTCTGGGAGGATAAAAACACTGACTTGAACATCGGCTGGCCCCGCAAGTCATTGTATAGGCCACATCGCATTCAAACGCCACTGCGAATGTACAAATGGAAGTAGAATGCGTGCCGCATCCCAAAAGGGATTGATCAACGGCAAATGCTTTATCCTTTATCCTTTATAAAAAGAATAATATAAGTAGTGAATCCACAAATCGCTTTTCAGTTATAGTCCCCCCTGACTGATAGATATCTATCCCCTGACCGCTCCTAAATAAGCCCTCCTACGGTTGTTGCTCTCCCAAAGGAGGAGTTCTGTTCGGACCCTTTCACTGAGTCGCTATCGCTGCGTTAGCTACCTAGTCTACAAACCAGTGCGAAACAATTGTCTATTACTGGTCAGCTAGTCCCATTCTAATTGCTGCGAACATGTCCCACTGGAACCCCGTCTATACTATCATCTAGCCATTCTTTAGCAACAAACCCACGCGCGCGAGGTTGATAAACGCACTTCCAGTGTTAACAACCTCTTACGACACAAAACTTTTCTTGGTACTAAAACATAAGCATGTCTAACGTCGTGTCTGCCACTGTGCTAGGTAATACCACAGACATACAGTAGCGCTCAAAAGTCTTCGACCAAATGCATTTTCGGTAATAACTTTTTTCTGCTGAAGTTATATCAATTCGAAGTTTGATATGTTTAGGAGGCAAGCATTCCATTAAGCTAGCAACTAGGATGGATGGAAGGGAGAGCCAGGATGAAAAATCCTCACTAAAAATTCTTGAGTATTACCAAATTCCAAGTAAGCTTCAAATCATTGCAAAAAGCTTATAACTCAACAAAACAATGAATGAATAGTAAAGAACATCAAACAAATTGAAGCAACGATCTCAGGGTCTTCACCTTCGACATTAATGGAGTGGAACGATGCGCTAGTCAAGCACTTAGGAAGTGTGACTGAACAAAAAACCCACCTTGGAAAGCCGCTAGAAAAGGAGCTGAATCTGCCCAGTGCGGGTTGTAAAATCGCTGCAACCCTCGGTCAATTTTCATCTCGGCCCATTCGGAGCCGCTTCAGCCTCTTTTCGATGCGGCTTTCCAAGTGGGTTTTTTGTCAGTAACACTTCTGAGTCTTGACTAACGCATCGTTGCCATTAACACGTTGACGACAGTGCGCGTTTCGGCTATTTGGTCACATGGGACAGGGACGGTTTTGCGCGGCCGTCACACCTCACACCCGTAAATTTCGAACGATAACCTTGGGAAGCTTCAAAGGTACGAAACCATTTCAGCAATATTCAATGCGTAGAAAGTAATCGAAGATATAGTAGCGAAATTCCGATCAAAAAACGTGAAATGGTAAAGAAAATTGGAATTCAAGCCCTTTTCTTTGTAGCGGATGCCAAAACTATTTTCGATGTGGATGTGTCAAATGAAACATATATCTTTCTATCCCTTAGTTTTATTTACTTTCACTACCTTTTCTCACTGACATGTTCATCAGAATAGGAAGAAAACGAGGGATGAACCGAGCTGCCAATTCCGCTGTGCTTGAAAAACTTCTGCTAAACTGGAGCATATTTGATCATACCGTGACCCATGTCGTTTACAGTTATGTATGTCTTACAATCCATGAGAATCTCGCAACCACGTCTCAATGTCCAACGAGATGCGCAAAGTGACGTGTTACCGCGTCTCAGTGTCGTCAATGTGTTAATCTCGAAGGTGAAGATCCTGCTGGGACTGTTGCTTTGAGAACCTAGCTCTCTGAAAGAGTTTCAACTCTTTTCGAAATTTATGCTGAGCTCCACCCTTTTACGACTAAATTTTAAAGCGCGTCTCTACCTCTTGAAAGTTATGCCTGTCATCTACGTATTGAGACGTTGACCTTTGCGAATACGACCCTCCCCCTCTCCCATCGGCCAAATACGACCCCCCGTTGGACTTTTCCCAACGGACCGTTGATCCTGCATCAATTTGCTCGAGCGGGCGCCAGCAACGTCTCCATTCGTCCCTGTCGCGTGCTAGAGTGGTCCAGTGGATCCTCCTCGCTCGAGGGACACGAAGTCCATCATTCCTTTCGTTCAGAGCTTTCGTGAAGAAGTCTGATCGGGCCGGCGGTCGTCCAGGTGTTCGTTTGACGTCCCGAGGGATCCAGTCGGTAACCGCTCTGGTCCAACGGTCATCGCAAAATCGCATGACGTGTCCGGCCCACCTTATCTTCGATTCCTTGGCGAAAACGGCAGCGTCCCTGATCTTCGATCGTTGGCGTAGTTCCGAACTCCGGATTCCCCTCTGCACTTGCGTGTATAGGGTTACTCCTAGCATCGTCCTCTCGACAGCGCGTTGGATAACGCTGACCGCATGCTCGTCCTGCCTGCGCAGAGTCCAAGTCTCTGAGGCGTAGGTTAGGGCAGGAAGGACAGCGGAATCGAAGAGGTGGGCACGGAGCCGGATGTTCTTCGTCTTCTTCACTACTCCCTCGATGTTCTTGTACGCTCCCCAAGCCGCTCGTTTCCTCCTGCTCAGCTCTGGAGCTAGATCGTTCATCATATTGATTTCCCGACCTAGGTACACGTAGCTGGAGCATTCGGTGATGTTCGTTCCGTTGAGCGTGAATGGGGCATCAGGAACCAATCCGTTTCTCATAAACATCGTCTTCGTTAGGTTCAGCTGTAGACCAACCTTACCACAGGCGCAGTCGAAATCAGCCAGCATTCGCTCCGCTTGCTCGATGTTCGGCGTTATAAGAACGATGTCGTCAGCAAACCGAAGGTGGCGTAGTGCCGGCCATCGACTTCACTCCCTTATCTTCCCATTCCAGTTGACGCATGACGTTCTCGAGAGCGGCGCTGAAGAGTTTGGGCGAGATGGTGTCGCTGTCGAACCCCTCTCTTGACGTCGATGATGACCCCCTTGTGGAATGGTGAGATTCTGGTCGTAAAGTTCGCGTGGAGCTCACGTGTAGATAAGCTGTTCTTTTGTGCTACTGAGAGCGGACGCCAGAGTTGCCCGAGGCATCGATGACTGTGCCGATCAAGTCTTCTGTCTCGAAGGCCTTCTTCAAGTCGATGAACGTGAGACAAAGCGGCATCTTGTACTCTCGTGAAACTTCAATGAGTCTTGTAACCGTGTGGATATGGTCGATCGTGCTGAACCCTCTTCGAAACCCTGCTTGCTCGCATGGCTGTCCTTCATCCAGTATTCTGCCGATCCTGTTGAGGATGACTCGAGTGAATAGCTTATAGATTACAGACAGCAGGCAGATTGGGCGAGAGTTGCCAATGTGCTTTACTCGAAGCTCTGCCCTCCTCTTTGCGTGCCTAGAAAACAAGCTACAATGGAGTCTACCTATCTCCAGATTTCGCAAAGGCTCGAGAGCCCTATGGGGGACAAGCTTCCCGTATTTGAATAATCGGAACAAAGCACACGGGCGAATACGCGAATTCACGTTAATTTCGCGAATCCTCGTTAATTTCGTGAATTCGTTATAACTCGGGTCAGAGTGAAGTATTCCAGAAACGGAAAACACCGTTGAACTCAGCTCTTCAAGCGCTACAAGATGGTGCTAAAATATTTTCAGAAAGCTTGATTTCGGAATGCGCCATGCACTCGATTTCATCTCAAAAAGTAGTTGCTCGCATGTGATGTGTATATAATCCCGCTTATGCGGGCTAACCGCTACACACAAAGAAGGGCCTCAAAACTTACCCCAGAATGCGCCACGTACTCAATCTCATCCACTACATTGTGAGATTAGATGAATGTTATTTTCCGAATTCTTAGATCTTCATTTCGTTTTCAAGCGCTTACTAGCTTTACGTGTTCCCTCTGCTCTCAATATCCCATCCTCTGTATATCAAGTGGAATCTTTGAACAGTTCTCAGCAGGCATAGTGGGCCTATTATGTGACATTTTCCATTTTCAGAGGACATGTTTTGCAGAAAGCTGTGAAGATAGCGAACAATTTCCTTCACTGTCGTAGACTACGGTCACTTGTCTGTAAGGATTATATGGAAACCTTGGTCGCAGGTGAGCGTTTCTTCCGTGGTGTGACCCCAAACATCACCCCTTGTCATGCCTTTGCCCCCTATTACGTGACAAGTCCCATTTTTAGAGGAATGTTTTGTAGAAAGCTGTAAAGGAAGCGAAGAATTTCCTTCACTGTCGTAGACTATGGTCACTTGTCTGTAGGAATTATGTGGAAAACTCGGTCGCAAGTAAGCGTTCCTTCCGTGGTGTGGCCCCAAACATGCCTCCTCGTCATGCCCTTGTGGAATGTTCAGATTTTTGCATTTCCAGATGAACTCGCAGACCTGAAATGTGCCCCGTTAGCTTCCCCGTGAAAAATGCTATCGAATGATATGCATTACTTCCCCCAGTTGAAACTTTGGTTTTTCACCGTTTTCAGCCTTCCCCTATTGCCGGATGCACTATCCCACGATTACTGCCCCAAAAACTCAAAATCGTAAGTTCCGGCAGTGTTGCGTGAAACAGCTGTGGCGTCCAAATGGCCAGCGCTAAAACGGGCGTCGGTTTATTTGCAATCAGGACCTCAAAACCTCAAAAGACGAGTTTGTAAGGGAGGCGCTGGAAGAAGGACGATGACCCGGTTTCGTTAGAAACTTCGGAAACAACAAGCGACGTCGGTCAGGCAAAACCTTCGATTGAAGATGATGTGGTCTATCTCGTTAAGGAACTGTCATCAGGTGACTCCCAAGTCCAGACGAAGGTGAGGGGCTTCTTGGAACTGAGTTACCATTGGATGGTGTTGGTCGACATGATAAACTCCGCATCGGATCTTCCCTGTAGAACTTCTCCAATTCCATATAGAATGTTTCCTGTTTCGCGTTCCTGCTCGTCGTAGCTTGATATTGATGCGTAGGCGACGAAGATTGTCAAAGCAGGAGTTGAACCACATCTTCTCAATCTCAAACGTCCGATTCGGGTCGTAAGGCTTTCGTACGAATCGATGTTTATGGCCAAGTGCGTGTTGACGAGGACACCCACACCGCCAACGCCTCTGCTGTCGCATGTTCCAAGGAACAGTTCTTCTCCAGTATCGAAAACGGCGTGTAGCGGGCGGTGCCTTCTCGTCTCGGTCAGTCCGATGACGTCGTACTTGATCTTCCTGGCCTGCATCATCAGGTCTCACTTAACTTCGTATGAATTGAATTCGTGAAAGTACGAAATCGCCTCTTAGTCCTTCACGTTTTAGCAGCCTGACATCTAGCACTCTCAGATAGTTTCTACCTAACGCTCCGAATTGGGCCCCCTCAAGTGAGTTGTAAATAGAAGATGTATCAAAAGAAGAGGTCAGGGTTTTATTGAGTGGATAATAGGGTTAAGTTGTTTGGGAGGATATCCTTCATTCACGACGCAGCAGCCACGGCGCGAAGTGGACAAAGCCGAGTTGCAATTAATTCCCTAACGCAAAAAATGCACTAATGTGAAAATTGCCTTCGCAAAGTCGTCGTTGATAGTACATGAAACCACTCCAATTATCAGTCGCGGCGTGACTCATCAGATTCCCATGGATGGTGACTAAGTTTGGATACGGATGTTCAACAAAGATCCTGATTCATTCCCACGTTTCTTCACATCTGGCGCCGCGAACAGAATCTTTATCGTATCTCGAGAATGAATATTTATGTTGGGACACCATGTGATCTCTCATTTCTTTTGTACTTGATCTGTAACCTACGCGACCTGCTAGATTTTGACCAGAGATCTGGCGGGCCAGTACGGTATATAAGTGTACAGTTTCATTGTAGTTCAGTTCAATGTCTTCCAATAAATATTCTGCTACTGCCCGTCTTCCGAAGGACACAACAACTGGCGATCAGGACAACGACTTCAAGGACCACGCCGCCTTCGCCGGGATGCAAGAAGACACTCACTTCAAGGACCTGCTGCAGATGATGGCCGCTCAACAGAAGCTCCTCGTCGACCTGCTCCAGAAGATGGCCACGCCCTACAGTCGCGCCGCAAGAGACCGTATTCGACCGGGTCTCAAGGAGAATCGAGAAGTTCTCCTACGACGCTGATCAAGATGACTGCTTCGAGCTATGGTTCAACCGGCACAAGGACGTGTTCGAGGTCGACTGTCAAGGGATGGACGAAGTGATGAAGACACGCTTGCTCGTCTCTGCGCTGGACGCTACAAGTCACACCCGCTCGTCACATCCTCCCGAAGGAGCCAGGAGAGCTGAACTGGACGGATACTGTCGCAACACTGAAGGCGCTATTCGGCACAAAGAAGAGCGTCTTCCGTCGCCGCTTCCGGATGAGCTTCTCGCCCAACGAGGACATCGACAACTTCGTCAATTTGCTCAAGGCTCGCGCTCTAGAGGCCAACTTCAAGGACATCAGACAGGAAACGCTAGAATGCCTGGCCCTGGTGTTCGCCTTCCAAGCCCCAGAGCTAGCCGACTATCGTGTTCGCTTCCTTCGCAAGCTGGACGAGGACGAGAAGATCACTGTCGACGATTTGGCTAAGGAGTACCACGCCTGGAAATCAGTCAAGGATGACTCCAAAATCGTCGAAGCCGCCAACTCACCGGAAATCCGCGCCGTCCAGAAGAGGAAGAAGCATCGCCTCTCTCCCGCAATCAAGCCTCGACTTCCGCCATCACCGTGTCCGATCTGTCAGCAGCAACATTGGAAGAAGGATTGCCCACAGAACCGCAACGCTACCAGTGCCGCTCAGGAGTCAAGGACTGCGCCACGACGTCGCATCAAGCAGTCATCACCGCGCACGTGGTACCAACGAGCCATCGGCCGCTCTGGAGATGTCCAAAAGTACCTGGAAGTTCACATCAATGGACATCCCACTCGCCTCCAGTTGGACACCGGCGCCGACGTCACCATCATTTCTCGCCCAACCTGGATGCAACTCGGAAGCCCGCGTCTACAGAAGACTTCCGACGTCTTCAAAGGAGCCAACGGTCTACCACTACCGATCCATGGAAAATTCGATGCTGTTTTCGTGGTAGTGGACAACGAAGGAAAGGCTCATCCTGGGCCGTCTGCTACGTCTCGGACGACAATGACCTACTCGGCATCACATGGATCGAACCATGATTTTAACTTGGTTCTGAAGAGATTCAAT
>MU873198.1:3325-15390 GCA_036418205.1 Ostertagia ostertagi | reverse complement strand
TGACCTAATGACTACCGCAACCCTGCACAAAAATCGAGTATAACACTAACCTTTGCTGTGGACGGCTTCCTCAGCGTGCTTTGAATCCGAAATCGTTCCACAAACGTTGTGATCTTTGCAAGAACCCTATCACGATCCGGTACAAAAGAGAAGACGATTGTGCCCTGTAGCATGCACACTATCAGAGAATGTCCCCTGTTCTTTCTTCAGACGAAAACCAGAAAATCATACAAAAATCACAAATGAAGCGATTCGCCTACCCCATTCCGTAAACAAATCAGCAATCCAGTACCACGACTGAGATTCTCGCCATAGGCTGCACTACACTCTTCAATTGTCGATATCTCAACCACAGGGATTACCACGGAGACGAGTCGTTCGGTCTGGAACGGTGGCATATGAGTCGATGCCCTTCCGTCCCCCGTGCAAAAACCAAATTACAAAATTAAACTACACAGAAAAAATTGTTCCAAGACATCCAACTCACCCGACTTGCGAAGCAGACAAAGCGAGCCGAGACGTACAGTCGGCCAACCACATGGCGACGATCGTACGGAGTAAAAAGTCGGCATTCCGTATCGCCATCCAGCTTCTCCGAATGGGGCAAATTGAATCGACATCTTAATTAGCATATATCGACATAATGGCACAGTTCACCAGAAGTTTTTTTGGCGCTATCGCAAGATACGGGGACATTGTGGTAACATTTGTGAATGCATTTAAAACCGCGTTAACACCCCACCTTTGTTGGGAACGGAACTAATCCATGGGCAGGGAAAGTGGGAGTCCAGGATACACATGCAGTTTTCATTTTCCCCGGAGTTCATCTCCACTCCTAGGCTTAGTCCTAGAGATGCCCCCGTATTTTGCGATAGCGCCGATTCTTTTGTTATATTTGTGTTTTTAGATTGTTCAAAACTTGCTCCAACACAACGAAAACCACGCCTATGAAAAAATGGACCACACGGCGCTGATCAACCACTTCAGTAATATACCGCAAGTTTCAATACGGAATCACTGCGACACTAACATCCGTATTCGGCCAGTGCGATGAACTTGAGTACCCGACAGGAGGTCTGTCGCGCGACAACAAGGGAGAGTCAGCGGGCGAGTCACAGCGCTACTGTGGTGATTTAGCGTCAAGATAAATAAAATGTACCATCGTACTTCCTACATCGCTCACCATGCGATGCGACTCGTCCGATGACTCTTACCGCGCAATGGACCTCCTGTCAGGTACCCGATGAACTTCAGCTGATGTTCAAATTATGATCCTAGACGAGGCTGTTGCCCATGAATGGGGGAGAGAAAAGTTCACCGGCGGCGCGGACGCGATCTCGTGCAGCTGACGTCACAGCTGCGGCAACAGCGACGAGATTATGGACTGAAAGCGTTGCTGCCACTTCCGACATAGAAATGCTGTACCGGCTAGCTAGCACCTCACCACCCTAGTGCCGTAAGGAAGGATTGTATTGGTGTAGGTTATAATTTTCAAACGACCGAAAACAGGAATTTGTTTGCGAGAGGAAATCAAGGTTTCGTTGTGAAACCCCTAACGAGTGCGCAGGTCGAGTTCACTAAGTGTTTCTCTTCTAACGCGCTGCATAGTAAAGTTCGATAGTGAATGGCTAATATCTTCTGTAAAACCTCTCCACGAGGTTGTTAAATGCACGACTTATATTGCTTTACGTTCCGGCGGGGTCCGTCTTCTTCAGAGGCCCTGAAAACCGAAAACGTAAAGCCAATAAAAGTCGTGCTTAAACACCCTCGGTGAGAGCTTACAGAAGATATCAGCGCACCATATACCGATGCGATTTCTGCAAAGCCGTACATTTCGACTCCACAAGTCGATAAGTGTCCTAAACGCAATGTTAAAAACGTATTGGCGCCATCGCTTGCTCAATCCCTCGCCGCCACTGTGACGTCCGCGCCGCCGGTGAGCTATTCCAGGGAGCCCCCATGAATCATAGCTAGAGAAATGGAAGGATAACGACTTCATCTAAACCACTTTCCACGTTCAAACAATTGTACAGAGATTTCTATTCTACTAATATTCCTACTTGTTTCCACTTATTTCACATCAATAAGTTTGTCTTGTCTTGTCATACAAACAACGCCCTAATAAAATAATAAACTTGGGGATGCGTTGATTACTCGACTACGTGCCACGTTTACAAAATCTTCCATAGCTGCGGCGCGGTAACACCCGCAAATTGTGCGTAGATCTATGAAACAATTGGTGGATGGTCCAAATCAATGAGTTCATGCTTCTTCGTAGGTTTGGCACCAAACCAGTAGGAAACTGCAACCGAAATGCCGTGCAGAAATGCGAAAGGCACCAAAAAGCAGAAACTCAGATAATGTAAAGCACGGATATCTTAAGCCGAGTTATACAAATAACTGAACCAATCGTATCATATATATTAGGTCATCTCATTCAAACATGTCCAGACATCTAGAGAAATGGTGGGAAAAGTAAAAGAGCTAGAGCATTCTGCTTGCTTTTGTTTTGAAGCTAGCACACCTAGCTACGGTATACCCCAATTAAGTTTGTAGTGCCGCAGGAGGAAACACTTAAAAACATAAAAGAATTCATAGTGACCCAAATCGAGGTGGAATTTCCAAATGATTGGTGACATACGTAAAATTCGCAACTCGAATTCTCTGTGTGCTGGCTCAAGCTTACGCGTGATACAGTGTTCTCGAAGTGCTACGTTGAAGATATGGTGTGAGAGCTCAAAGAAGGGAAGAACGGAATGCGAGTTGTGGTTGAGGACGCGCTCACATTGCCCACCTTGCCAAGAAGAGCGGGTGGATGAAAATGAGGTTTCAAATGGCGCATCACAGATGTTGAACCTTTGCGATGTTTGCCCACGAGACTTGCAGTCTAGCTGCACCTGTTACGCGAATTGTGCCCAAAAATTGGGGATGGTCCACAGAACATGTTTTTGGATATGCCATTTACTCCCAGATGCAGGAGTCCAGAATCGAATTGGTGTCTGTAGCATGATTTTCTCTGCCAATAACGGCATTTAAGACTATCAAACTGGACCCTGCTCATAAACGAAATTTGTGTGGTAATTGTACCCTGAGGCCTAAGTCAGAAGCGTCAACTTTGGATTAACGCGAATGAGGAACTGCCCGAATTGGATCACGAGAAGTCACGTGGGTTCACGTGGATGATTATTATGGCGATGGATTTCTGAGATGTGCCTCTTAAATGGCTCTGTCGGGAAAAAACCTCCGGCGTTTCTCAAGTGTATGGCTTGTTCTTAGCGAACAAATTGACAAAGGAATAGCAGTATAAAACTACAATAACGATATCATCACCTATGTCGACGCCAGACCCCACATAGCTCATATTGCTCACGGGTATTTCGACCAAACGGATATTGTGACCTCTTCTTATCAGCCGTATTTTCCCAACTGCAGCCGTGCGACCTCAGCTGTTTTAGCGAACTGAACGCCCTACTCGTTGGGAAGCGCTACGACAATTCGTTGATCATCTATACTGACATCAAAAGCATCTTGTCTATACTTGTTGAAATGAAGAAGCTGCGCGGTGTCCAGTGTTTTCTAGACGCTGGGATCGGGTCGTTAACAACGACAAGATCTGCTTGACTTAACACCAAAGTATTAGCTTTTTATCTTTCCTGCTGTTCATTTTATTCGAATAAAACCGTGGACATGTTTGAATGAGATGACCTATATAATAACTAGTCACTATCTATGAAGTTTCTCTGTTCAATATATCCCAAATAAAGTGTGAAAACAAAAAATAAATCACTTGGCTCTGAGCAACTCTTAAGGATGAGCCATGCATTCAACTTGCACTGGAAATTATAGTGATGTTTGTAGAAGATCTGATTCATGCAACGAATTTGTGGACCACCCGAAAATGAATGATTGTTTTCATCCTTCACACAACTCAGCACCAATGAACCCTCGCCAGAGTGATGGAATGCCTGGCTGGCTTGAGCGAGATCCAATCCGGGATTTGATCCCTAGACCACGCGCACGCAAGGCAGCATTACTAGCTACTACGCTACCCGTGCCAAACATGCATATATGGGTCGAAATCACGCTGTAATGTATGCCTTTCACACCTATCATTACCTGTCAAAACCAGTGGCAAACAAAAACGAAGTGCCCTCTTACCTGCCATCTTCCTTCCCTGCTACAACAACAAGTGAATCAGTCAATACGGCGGCTAAGTTCATTCCCTTTGGCATGCTACCGACTGTGTATGAAAACGAAGACAGCTTCCAAGACCCAGATGAACAACTTTGGATCGAGCAGTACTACAATTCCTCGCACGAATCTGACGACGAATTCTGCTCCGAATTCGATTTCTCCGGAATCGGCTACAACGCTTTTCGACTACCAGGTATGTTTTACTAAGAGCCTCGCGGAGCGCTTTTTTTTTCTTGAATTTCATCATTACTTAGGTTTTACCGAGCCAGAAAATCATCGGAATAAGCGAAGTGTAAAAAGGAAGCGCGAACAAAGCCTTAAAATTGAACAGCTTTTCAGATAGCGCAGAATCGCACCATTATGGCCAAGAAACCATCGACGAACAGTCTGAACTGGTATTACCGACGCATGACAACAGGTATTGCAACAGAAAGTCTAGCAAGTCAAAAAGTGACGTTATGAGATTTTAAAAAGTCATGCAAACTTATTTTGTACTGCGCTCACTCTAATTAATGTATGCGCCTTTTTTGAAGCCATGGATTGGGATGAGGTCTCAGGAGCCAGTCCATCCTAGAGTGAGAAAGACGAGTCCTTAAACACAGGGCGCGACACTGTTGCACTCAAAAGTGCGAGGCAACGGCGCTAAGGCCTTGCCTTGTGTGCTGCCGTGCTGCCATCCTTATCAATCGCGGCATACGTGGCGTCTGCGCCCTCTCGCGTACGACGTGCTCTCTCGCGTTTTCCCTCTCCTCGCAGCGCTGTGTCTCTCCCATACCACGGCCGACCTCACAAGGGAAATTTAGTGTTTTCTATGGTGCTTTTTGCTTTTTCTCCTCACTAATGTTCCTCATTGCACTTCTTGCCCAAGTTTTTAAAAATAACACACCAATTTGATCCGGACTCGTGCCTTTGATGCCATGAGAAGAAGTTCACAGCAAGCCGTGCGCCGTATCATCTCAAAGGGATTAGGGAATCCAAATTTCGCCTTAGGCAGATGCCACACTCTGCGAATCAGCAGTAGTCGAGTCTTAGAGGCTTATACCAGTCCTAGGGCACGTATAAGAGTAGCAGTCAAAAGTGTTAGCCGAAACGGTTTCTCTTTTTTTTTTGCCAGAAAAAATGGTGACCTCGAGAAATTAATTTTCTTTGAATGTCTGATTCCTTAAACTTGAGGATATAAAAACACTAGAAAACTGCTTGTCAATTTTCGGAAGACGTTGCTCAAGCGAGAAAAAATAATGCACCGAAAATCGTTCTGGCGAATAGTTTTGACCGCTACTGTAATGGTAGAAGAAACGTGAGGAATACGGGGTTCGAGTAAAGGACAGTGAGTGTCTCATTAACTTGCCTGTGAAGAAAAATGAAAAACAAGCCTCCGAAACGCCCTGAATAAGGGTACTCTCCTAGGTGGTAGAAGAGTTAAGGAGACAAACAGAAGAGACATTGGGCGCTGAGGAGAGCATCACAGATGAGCGCAGAGAGCTTAGCAGATTGGAGGCACATCACAGCGGTGAGCAACATGGTGTTCGAGGTGTACATAGATGCTCGTTCTAAGCACACAGCACCCTTCCAACGCGAAGACGTCGGTCAGACTCTGCGATTGCATCACGCGATGCAGTCGCTCTGCCTAGAGCGATTGCATCGCGCGATGCAATCGCTCTGCCAAAAGTGCAAGCGGCGGGCAATGGCCCGCCGCGATCGATACCGATGTCGACTGCATCGATGTGGGCGGGGCCAATCGCCCGTCGCTTGTGCACATTGCAGAGTATTCGGCACTATTGCATTATTACAACCCCAGTGGGGGCCGAGATGGGTCAAAAAATAATTTTCGCTGAAACTTTTGCTATGGGGTTATCGAGGGTCCTGATCACGAATATGACATCCTTTTTGGCGCTGGCGCCAAATTGGCGCCATTTGGCGCCAGCTGGCCACAACTGATTATCACCCAAATTCGCTGTAAACTTCTGAATAGGGGTTATTTGGGGCCCTGATCACGAATATGACACTGGTTTTTAACATTCGTGTTGTTTAACGCATATTTTCTGATTTTCTAGGCTTTCTCACCTATGGCGCCTAGGACTAAGCTTAGGGGAGGGGAGTGAAACTCCGGAGTGGGTGAACCACGCACCGTGTGGCAAAAGTTGGAGTGTGTTAGACCACAGGGGAGTGCCCTACTCACTTTGGAGGCCTCCACATTCAACTTACAAGGGAGGTCGTTCAGGGTGTGGGACGCTTTTTCAAAACGGTTTTTTGCATGCCGTAGGGGCTCTCACGTAGACCACATTACTGTGTTCCATTTTCGCTGAGCGGCCCCCTGAAGGTCAAAAAAGGTCGAAAAAAATTGGTAAGAATGGGTGGTTTTCAGTGCCTTGGAGTGGTGCTTTGAACTTGTGGAAAAGATCACCCGCAAATTGAAGGGTACTGATGAAGACGGTATCGAAAACAGCGTGAAATTCGCTCAAAATTGAAGTCCTGTCAGTGGTAGTGCTGAAGAATGTACGAGGGCTTCATAGGCGTAGTCGGCTACGCGAGAGCGTGGTGCAGTATACCGCGTGGATAGTTTGTCGGCCTCGAGTTGGCGCGTGTTTGTGGTTCGTGTCCGCCCTACGGCAGACTTTTTGCATTTTTGATAAACGTTCCCAAACTGACGCAAAATTGCTTTAGAGTCAAAACTAACGCTATATTCACAGTCAGGACAACCAGCAGCTCTTACAAATGGATTTTCTATAAAAACTGGCGGGATAAGTTTGCAGCGCCAAACTGGCGCCAAATGGCGCCTACGCCAAAAACGAAAGACATATTCGTGATCAGGACCCTGATTTACCCCCATATGCTGGATTTCGGGAAAAATCGAGGTTTTGACCTAACTTCGCAAAAAGGGGTGACCATGAGCTACAGGTCGTCATGCACGCCAGCGAGCAAGTTGAAGACGTGCGCGGCGCGGAAATCAAGCGGAACGCCTTGTTGGTTCACGAGAACCAAGATTTGTTTTACTAAACATCTTCCATCACGTCCCAGTCCTTGGAATCGATCCAGCTATCGAGATGCAGCCGTTCGAGTGGAGGACCCGTGGGTCCAATATACCACGTCCTGATGGAGGGAGGAATCTGTCGACTTCAAAATCATGGTGTCTTGTTGTCCATACCAGCTTGGGTGTCTGCCATTGTCCATTTAGTATTGGAACTTCTCATTATTTGAGAAGGAGAACAAGGAATTCGTTTCCAGTTCACCAGCTGCAGGTACTTACGGGCTGACCTATCAATGGCCAATTTTCGGACCAAGGTCAAAATCTCAATTTTCTCTAGAACTGCTAATTTAGAGAATATCGAGTGCCCTGATCATGAATATGACATCAATCTTTTCCGATAGCTTCAATTAGCGCCTTTTCGCGCGCCATTTGGTGTCTTTTCGGCACTACAACTTTTTTCCGCTAGATTCTAGCAATAGTTTGAGTGCAGTACTCATTCATGGTCTTGATAATGAATACGGTACCTAATATTGGTGCTGGCGCTATTTTGAGCGAATTTCGAGGCTCCAGTCCGAATGCAAAAATTTTGTCATCAGGAGGGACTGAACCCTGGACCATTTATTTACCATTTTTTGACCTTCAGGGGGCCGCTCAGCGAAAATGAAACATAGTACTGTAGTCCCCGTGAGAGCCCCTACAGCATGCAAGGAACCGTTTTGAAAAAGCGCTCCACACCCTGAACGACCTCCCTTGTTTAGTCCTGATTGCGATCTAATTAGTGCGAGGGCGCAGACGAGCAGGAAATAGGCGCCGAATAGCGCTAACAACAAAAACGAATGTCATATTCGTAATCAGGACCCCAAATAACCCCTATACAGAAGTTTACAGCGAATTTAGTGGGAATCAGTCGTGGCGCCACCTGGCGCCAAATGGCGCCAAATTGGCGCCAGCGCCAAAAATGAATATCATATTCGTGATCAGGGCCCTCGATAACCCCCATAGCGAAATTTCAGCGAAATTATTTGTTGACGCCATCTCCACCCATACTGAGTTGTAATAGGGCAATAGGCTGGCAGCAGTCAACCCTGCGTTGCGCAGTTCTCAACGGCCACGTTGCGCAGTTTCGCCCGATTAGACACGTTCTCTCGCGCGAACATTCACACTCGCATGCTCGAGCCGTCTGCGTCTCCGCCCATACAGCGTGCGTTGAGGATCTCTCAACGTGCCGTTGCGAACTGCGCAACGCAGGGTTGACTCTGAGCAAGAGCGACTGCATCGCGCGATGCAATCGCAGAGTCTGATCGACATCGAAAGCCTGCGATTGCAGACGCAACAAACTGATTCGTGGAGAAAGGGGGACAGATCCAATGATGCAATCGCGGAATAAGCCTTTAAAAGCACATGATGTGGGAAAAGGGTCCTAGAATGAATTTGTTAGAAATAAAACCCCGAGTAAAAAAGAATCAGATGAAATCATCAAGAACGCCCCGAGGCTTCTTTCTTAGTTTCTTTTGAATACGTACGAGCTCATGGTGAAGAAACACTAGGCGCCCGAGATGGACAAGATGTCGAAGAGGTGAGAGAGAGAGACGAGAGGCAAGCGGAACGCATACGCCATTCTTTTTCTGGGGGCTAGTCACGGCGGCCTAATGGGTGCTTCTAAGTATACACATCGTAAGCCCCTATCGCTCTCATTACGCATCTTCGAGCTACAAAATCAGCACAATGCTTGCGCTTGCGAATTTACTTCGAACAGATCATCTGGTCGGTCTTATTGGAACCATGAGGGTGGCGATGACGCTTTTTGCCAACAAAGTATCAAATTTGCTCATTTGCTAGTTTGCAATAGCTACCACACTTCCAGGGAGGACAACAGCCGCACGGCGATACTCAACCACGGCCAACCAGATGAACGAATATACACAGTAGCTGAATACAATGACATATTAGTGCAGATAATGAATCCGATACTCACTGATATCTTGGCCGACCAAAACAAGGTGAGCATAGATTTGAACGGAAGTTTGTGTCTAAAAGGTCAGCATTGCTTGTAGTCGTGTTTCGATGATTACTGGGTCGATGCATAATTATTGCGACTTTTTTAAACAAGTTTCCCCATCGAAAACGATAAAAAATGTTCCAAAAAAACTTGTCTCAATGGTTACGCCGGATCGTAGTCACCATATGCTTCAAAAGCTGCTTCTCATTCGCTTGGCAGTCGGTCAATTCCATGGGCGAAGAAGTAACGGACGGGAAGCTCTTTCCAACGTCAACTAGGCAGGCCGACTGAGGTCAAGTCTTTTCTCGAAATGGACGAGACAATTCAAACTGGATGCGCATGAATCGGGGGATAACTATTGAGTTGATGCGGAATGATTGCGCTTTTTCCTCCCCCCCCATTCCTTGCGATTTTATTTAACACGTTGACGACGAGCGATTTTTTCCTTGTCGCGCGCATGGGACGAGGCGTTTTTTGCATGCAAAGCGCCGGTAACAACAGGGCAAAACTTATTTTGTAGCTCTGTAAAATCTCGAAATGCACAAAATGCCTTTGACTAAAGTACTCTAGACACGTTAGAAACAAGGAAAAGTTGTTCTCACGGAATCTGGGGGCCGGTGAGGAATTTCAGGGCAGTCGGCCGGCATGTTTTCAAACGATTCAGTGTAGTAGAATAGTGTTCTGAAGGGCGCAAATTTCAACGGATTCTCAATTTTTTATGATAGAGAGCTTTCGAGGGGTATCCTGATCCAATCTGAAGATCTTCTACGAATTTTTCACTCAAGAATGACGCAAAAAACTTTGCGTACCTGACGGAATGAGCTTTTGTTTGACTGTTATCTTGTTCTTCATGATCGAATAAGGGATTTAAACGAGTCATTTCAAAGGTCAAAAAACCTGTTTGTGAAATATTTGGCAGTTGATGGACTGGATAGGTACTTTTGTCCTGCCTATGAGTAAGACTGAGCCTACTTGACCATCATGGGAACCTAAGGCTAGAAATGGACATTCTACTGACGGTGACCTAATGTTTAGATGAAGTCGATATGAACAATTAGTGGATCTCGAGTGCTGCGGTGGAACTTGGGGTGTGGATGGGATTCTCAATTGACGAGCGCTGTTCTGCACTATATAACTGAAAGCGATAAGAGGGAGCTCCGCGAGGATGGAGAACGTACCATAGCTCGCGATAAGATAGTAATGATTAGGACACTGAGAAGAGCGTGTGAAATAGATAATAGTCGCGGATTCCATCTAAGTTGACTTACTTTAAGCTGTCGGGTCAAGCATTGCTTCATTCGTCGAAAACTTGTTAATATGGCAGTTTTCTTATTACTATTTTTAGTAGAAAACAATCTTTTTTCATCCAAATAAATGCGCATCGAAAATCATATCCATGTTTGCCACACTATGCTCTACCACTTCGAGATAGTTTGGAAGGCGGCAAGATTATTTGCGATAAACGAACTGTTCGGCGGGGGGTGAACGAGTCACAAAGAGCTAAGTGATGGGCCAGGGGTGTGGGTACTTAGGACAGAACGCGACTTTTTCGCTCTTCGCAACGCGACATCGCGCGGCAGGCTGGCGCACCCGCAGCGAAAACAACTACGGTATAGGAGAACGCGCGATTGGAGCGCGATATTTGTGTCGGCTTTGATTGCGACAAGGAGTTTGAAGCTTAATAGCCATGGATTTGATAATGAACGAGGAAATGGTAACCAGAAGTGGACCGCTAACTAGCAGTGAAGAGGGAGGTAGGTTATTTTTGCAGAGATGGATGGTAGAGCTTCTGGAGAACCTGGAAGAGGAATGGTTGATGGACGTTTGATGAGACGACTGTAAACTTCTGCATATAGGGTTATTTGGGGCCCTGATCATGAATATGACACTCATTTTTCACATTCGTGCTGTTTAACGCATACTTTCTGCTTTTCTAAGCTTTCTTACCTACAGCGCCGTATGCACTAGCTTAGGGAGGGGGAGGTGTAGAACTGCGGTGGGAGTAACAGCACGGTGTGGCAAATTAGTTGTGGATTGTGTGGCCACGGGTGGAATGGCGTTACGCACTTTGGAGCGACGCTCATCTACTCAAGTAGGCTGAGTTCTATTGCATCTAATTTAGTGGCGAGAGGCGGCAGTGGGACGTAGCAGGAAGCAGGCGCCCAGATAGTCGCTAACAACAAATCTAGGAGGCCCGGATAACGCTGCGTGATACAGGATGAGTGGACGAGGCGTTGGTGTGAAATCAGTGGTGCGCCACTCGGCCAGTATGGCGCAGGGCGTGGGGCGTCAAAATGTGTATCATATCCGTATATCCGTGATGAGGACAGAAGCGTTCCGTAAAAGATGTTATACCCTTATGCAGATGTCTATACAACAATATGAACCCACAAAATGCAAGCACAAGCGACACTATTAAACCCTCGTTCACCGATAATTCGTAAAACACCATTTTGTGGCATCGCCCGGAATCGTGTAAGTCACAAAACGTTTTCAATAATGAGACAGAATTAGTGATTCACCGCATTTATCAATACAATGGGTGTGAGCGCGGGCAAGTAAGGAATCAGAAACTTACAAATTCACGCATGCAAAAAAGCTGCTCCAATCGCGCGTTCTTCCATACCGTAGTTGTTTTCGCTGCGGGTGCGCCAGCCTGCCGCGCGATGTCGCGTTGCGAAGAGCGAAAAAGTCGCGTTCTGTCCTAAGTACCCACACCCACTGTTGCCAAGGGATGGTATGTGCTCCTACACGTCATATTCACCGAGCAATACTCCTACAGACTTCCATGTCTCGGTCGCTGGACCTGGCAAGCGAACAAATTTTTCGACGATTTGGATGGCTCGGTGGCCATTGTTAAAGTGTGGATCGCCGTTACTTCGCCTATGGAATTGATCGACTGCC
>MU873196.1:1162-15393 GCA_036418205.1 Ostertagia ostertagi | reverse complement strand
AGACTAGAAAACGACATGTGGATAGCGAGTAAGCAATAGATATAGTATCACCTGTATCACCTGTCGTCCCGTTGATCGTCGATTTGCTCGAGCGGGCGCCAGCAACGTCTCCATTCGTCCCTGTCGCGTGCTAGTGGTCCAGTGGATCCTCCTCGCTCGAGGGACACGAAGTCCTTCATTCCTTTCGTTCAGAGCTTTCGTGAAGAAGTCTGACCATCGGGCCGGCGGTCGTCCAGGTGTTCGTTTGACGTCCCGAGGGATCCAGTCGGGTTAACTAGGAAAATTAATAAAATTAAAAAAGCAACCCAAATTCTCAAAGACTGTGTCGATCTGTTATCGAGCATCGCCTTTACAGAGAGTATCGCCCCGCAGGTAAGTCTCCCCAGTTCGTCATGACTTATAAATGCAACCTTTGCCTTCTTTTCCGGCACATGGTTTTTTGTTTTGGAATCGAACTCGAAATTTTCACCTTTGGTACTGTTCTTCTCGGTGCGTGTCACGCCTGGGCGGGGCTCCGTTAGGCTGGTGTTGTTCTGCGCTTCTTCGGTGATGACTCACCTATTTCAAGCTTGACCCGATCTCTCCAGGTGGACCTTCAGAGAGTAGTGAATTTTTTAAAGGCGAACAGACACAGATACACACGCGAAGCGCTTTACAGAATTGTCTCTCTATGATCACTTTAGTCCCGTGATATTTCTCGGTGAATTATTCAATTCGTTCAGATATGAGTTCAAGAAGGAAGGACAGAAAGCAGCTCTACTTGAACTTGGACCTCGGTTCACGCTAAGACTGAAGTGGCTCCAGAAAGGAACATTTGACACTAGATGGGGCGAGTATGAGTGGGTTTTGAAGGTGAGGCTTGTTGAATTAGTTGCTTTGAGGTAGTTTCTGAATTCGAGGATCCATTGCCGTACTTTTTCAGCGCCATGAAATGGAAACGTCGCGACGAAGATTCTTCTTATAAAGACAGAGGCATGCGGCATGTAATTGTTACTGTTATTGTTGTTGTTCATATTAATGTTTCGTTGCGCAGATGAGTTCAAAGGAAAAATCGTGTATCAAAGAAAACTATTCGAAGTTTGAAAGAGTTTTGTTCTGCTTGCGGTTACTATCCATTATATCTTGGAAACTTTGAAATGTCTGAGCTTACTATTCGTGAAATGTTTTCTGGAAAGCTTTTCTGACAGGCATGTTGAGTCGGAGGTGCGCTTTAACAGCAGCACAACAGCTACGAGTTCGAGCGCAAATTGGTGGCCGCGGAAGTCTTGGACCACTTAGGTACTGTATTCGCTTTTTATTAAATTATGGTATGTTTGTACTCATACGGTGAAGGATCGTAATTGCTGTCTCTTCGTTCGTGTACTTTTTCTAAGATTTTCCGCAATTGGATGAATCGGTCGAAGGGTTTTTCAAAAAAAAAAATCTAGAGCAGATTCCTAGAGTGGCAGGAAAAAGTTCGTTCGGGGGCCTTTGTTCGTTGCGATCTCGACGATATTGATAGAGCCAAAAGTATGAATTATTTTCATGCTATTACTGATTTGACGAGCAGTTCTAATTTTTGCCTGAGTGCAGTATTCTCCAGAAAGAATGTATTTTCCCGTTGATCACATTGCGCCTTCAGGAACCGATTTGCCTGGGGCGAGGATGCACTTGGACCCCATGTCCCCGTCGGTGGAAAAATGGGAGCTCCTGAAAACCCAGAGCTGCACACTTATGATGGAGAGTATCGTGGAACTCCTTCAAAAGGAGATGTACTTATACCTGAGTAAGTTTCTTTCTTAAATTTTTATTCATGATTTTAATCCGGTTACTTTTTTCAGTTGGTCCTACCGTTCTGCCACTAAGACCACTACATACATTGACAGATGTGTAACGAAATTCATCTCAGCCCTACTTTGGGGTTGGTTCACGTACCACATGTATTACCATTCAGGACATATTTTCGTAAGTTTTCAGCGACTACAGTGGGGTCTCACTTCGTATAATGTATGCTATACGAATTTATTAGGGACATTGGTACATGCCATATTTGCATGAGTTTTCCGATGAAGAGCTTGGTATACTTCCTGATTCGGCAGAAGATCCGGAATACTGGGGCAACCATGGAAAGAAATATGGGACATACCGTTAGAAAAGTCTATTTTGTTTTTGATCTTGTAGTGAAAATCGTATTGGTAAGTGGTGTTTTCATAGCGATAGTGTATAAATATTCGAGAGCCTGTTTGAAGTACACCACAGTAACTTAGCTATCGGTTCCACTATCTTGTGATGGCCCGTCATCACGCTTACAATGGTTTTGTATTTCGTTCATGTGTTGTTTCTGAAATCTTGTGAAGTGCCGTAAGTCACCTTAAGGCCTACGAAGTTATACGGTGGCCATGTGCACGAATGTGATTGTACTGGTGGGAAGTGGGCCGGCAGTAAAGAAAAAAGGAAAAGAATCCGTCAAAAACGCTTAGGTTAAGGGCTCACTCACCTTCCTAATCGGCTGTGCTAAGGGAATGAGAGACTAAGCGCGGAGAGGAGAGTATGAGGCGAGAGAGCGCTACAGATGAGAGAGCGCCAGACAACAGCCTGATAAGAAAAAAAAGTCTGCAGCTTGGGCAGCTTACTTTGCAAGGCCTAAGCGCTCTTATCGGTCGGTCTTCGTGCACGAGGACGCCACATCTGTGATTGTCCTCTAGGGTTCTATACTAGTGACCGAAGAGAAGCGTTCACACGAACTCTGCCTGGGTTGTGCCTTTAACCCTAGTGTGAGAATGAAGTCCCGCGAATACAATCAATTTAGATCCGTGGGACATCGTACTTGTGAAATAGAAGATGATCGCAAAAGTCAATTAAGACACTGAAACTTGGGTTAACACGATAGAGGGGTCATATTCTTGGGAATGCGCTTCATGATTGGAGACATTTGCAGTGAAACGTTGTTTCTGTTCTTCCGTTATGATTAAGATATTGGCGACATTACGGCTCGATGTGGGGATGCAGCATAGTCGTACCTTTTCCGCAGGATTTCGAATGGTTAAACGGTGATAGTTATGAAGCATCTATAGCACTTAGGTGGTCAGGATCACGTCATCTTTTTCTCAATAGGTGTTTTAGTCAAGAGGTTTTGTTGAAACTGGGCGGGAAGCAGTGTAGTGCGCGAAGGTGGCGCTGCTTGACACATGCGCGGGTCAGGATGGATCGAAAGGCACGCGTCGTAGGGGCGCAACCAGCACATCCATATCTCTGGCTCGCTCATTGGTACGAACTTGTCTGGGAATGCTTGAAAAATTGCTTTGTAATCAGCTGGGGCCCCGCAAATCATTGTATAACCCACATCGCATTCAAATGCCATTACGAATGTACAAATGGAAGTGTGCCGCATCCTATGTGAAGCTGGACCGCTTTTTACTTACTTAGATACTTAGATGGCTCGTCTTCACTCCATGTGCGAGCCACCGCACAGATTCCATTCGTTTCGTCCTCTCGCTACCGTCATCCACGATACCTTTCTTCCTTGACGGCCACGAGTTTCCATAGCGGACTTCAGAACGTTAACGAACACGTCGGCCCATCTAATAGGTGGTCTCGTACCTAGTTCGACTCGCTGGTACATCGTTCGACTCGCTGGCGCAAAGTTCGATTCGCTGGTGCAACGTTCGATTCGCTGGCGCAACGCTCGGATCGAGCGATTCGCTAGCGAATCGCTCGATTCGCAAACTATGACATCGGCCTAGCAGCGTGTCCCGGCGCCAGCACCTAAAATCGCACTGTGTCAGTGGCGTAAGGAAAGACATTCGCGATGAATTGTTGTTAAAAGGATGCGAAATTCTTCGCTAGGGAGGGAACCCTTAGTATTCACAGATCGCGCACATTATGTGTTGTCAGTATTATGGGCATATCGGGATTAACCATGGAATAGCGCTCGTCTTAATCGCTGGCTCCAGAGTGGAAATGAGTGGACAATGAAGGGGCCCGTTCCTGGGTTCTGGGCAGCCTTTCTTGATTTTTTCTTTATCAGTGCACATTTGACCACCTCATATTTCATTTCTAGCGCACGACCATTGCATTACAAAATCCGCCTTCAAGGGTTGAGATCGAATCGCATGGATGGGAAGATTTACTATGAGAGCCTGGGTCCGAATGACAGGAAGTGACTGGCCAAGTCGTTTTGTGGGAGATGAATGTGAGGTACAATAGCAAGGATTTGTTTGCTACGACGTGGGAGTGACCCTAAATTGCGTTTGAGACAAGTGGAGAAGAGCTTTAATAAATAAGCAAGAGCAACAACCAATTAGAAACGAAAATTCTTGATGAAGTGAAGGTGAGCTGTGTCGATGAAATTCAAGAGGCCAACAAACAGAAACATACTATCGTGTGCAGGGCGTGACCGTTTCTCTAACGTTGAGCCTACAGGCTCTCCTTGAGCCACTGAGGCTCTGTCGAACCAACCGAGTCACTGATGCTGTTTTCAACAGGCCACTAAGGCCTTATGACCGAGCCTCCGAGGCTTCTCTCTCCAGGCCGCCGAAGCCAAATCACCGATTCTTAGGTTTTTCCACTGACGAGCCACTGAGGCTCCCATCACTACGCAAAAAGGCTATCTCTTGCCGAGCCTAGGTTTACGGGCGCGGGTCTTTTACGCGCCCTCAGGCTCTTAACTAACATACCGCTCGGCACCACACAGATGCCTGAAGACTAGAATTACCAGAACCACTGGGATATCTGGAACCTGCAACCCGAATTTGCGGACCCCTCTAAGGGGACTTCCTCGCGTGAGTGATTTCCCTCCGGAAAGTGGTATCTCATGACTCTCCGCGAAGAACAGCTACGCCGTTCTCCTCGACCTACAGTGCGCTGTCCAAAGATCTCCTGAATTGTTATGATTCTTCCAAAGGGAGCTCTTACGACCAGGTCATACTGCCGTTGTGAAAGAAGAGTGCCAAAAGCGCGTTGGTAAAAAAGTGAAAAGGTCAAAATCCCAGAAAACGGGATCATATTTCCGCCCTCTGGTGCTGGAATGGATGAGTTAACCATTAACAGCGCACTTGGAAAAGACAATTGAATAGGAGCGGTGACGAATTCACTTCAAAACTGGTGTCATTATTCCTTTCATGCCCTGACGGTAGACGTGTCTTAGAATGGTGGGAAGCAGGGTCAACCGTCCGTTCGAACTGTTCGAACGAAGGGGTCGCATTTTGGTCGGAAGGGGGTCGCAATTTCGAGGACTGCCAGCCACAGGCGCGTGCGTGGCGTATCCGAGGGCAAGACTTGCTTGTGCAGACCGCATTAGATTCGATTTATTATGCACAGAGAGGCAAATTACGGTGTTTTCTTGAGGAATAAAGAACAGTTGAATGCATCCCTATGAAAGGTTTGACTTCTCGGGGCTGAAATTAAAGTTCTTCGGGACCTAATTTTTTGAGGACGATTCTTCCAGACAACGGTAAAACACATAAGAAAGCAGAAATCTCGTAGTCTTCAAAAATGTCTTCGCCCCTCCCCAACAAGCTCTTTGAAGGAAGTTATTATTGCTGAAAGCTCAAAAACTCGCATGTGCTGCTCAAAAACCTATGGGAAAAAATGTTCGAACGTGTGATTTTCTCGAAAAATGAACTTTGAAAAACGGTTTGGTGCTTGTTAGAAAGAGCAAATCCTGTACTTTCACCCCATGAAAAAAGTGCATCACAGAAATGAAAATGAAGTGAGTTATGGCCCGCTGAAAGCCCAAAAACTCGCGATTTCAAAAAAAGTGTTCGGCAAAACCCCCCAAAATGTTCGAACGTGTGATTTTCTCGAAAATAAACTTTGAAAAACGGTTTGGAGCTTGTTAGAAAGAGCAAATCCTGTACTTTCACCCCATGAAAAAAGTGCATCACAGAAATGAAAATGAAGTGAGTTATGGTCGCTGAAAGCCCCAAAAACTCGCTTTTGCACGAAAAATGTTCGAACGGGACAATTTTTTGAAAAAGGGGTCAATCACTAAACTTTTTACTGTTTTGATAGAGAAATATTTGAAGTTTCTGAAACTTTTGACAGCTTTCCAAAAGGTCATACGAAGGATATTATGGGCTTCAAAGTTGAAGGTGCGCCTTCTCAGAATTTTGGGTTTTCCACTTTTAACAGAGTACTTTCCGGAGATGTTAGGTAATCCTTGTAGTTTTCTGAAAGCGCACCTCAGGCACAGTTCAAAATCTACCTCAACAAGTCAAAAAATACGTCCCAAGAAAGTTATTCCCCTCTAAAATTTTTTCTTCGCCGCGTCCCGTTCTTCCAGCGCCCGGTGATACCTGCCGCGCTCCAAGGCTGACGCCGCAACGCAGACGCTTTCTGGCGCAACGGATTCATGTTGGGACCTCCTCGAGAGCTAGAAGGTTGCAAAAATCTAGAAAATGTTCGAACGTGACGGTTGACCCTGGGGGAGGGGCGCTGTGAAGCTTCTTCGGCGCCTTATAACGCCACTGATAGCGCACCTTCTGCCGCGGAAGCGCCCATCGTAGTTGTTTGATTATCGGCCAAATCTATAATTATAACACAGATAAATTAGACTTTCAGTCGTTGAGACTGCTTTTGAGATGCGCTCAGCACATACTGCTGAATTGCCCGCTTCAATTTAGTTTTCTAAACCCACTCAAACGCAGAGTGAGCAACAATCCTAACCATTGAGTTGTGATCCAAATAAGCATCATCTTCAGGGGAGTTCGGGTTAGGTGCTTTCACCGAGAATGAGTGAAGCGAGTATTGAAAATCGTCAGGATCGTCTTTGAGGTGCGTTGCATTCCTCGCTTTTTTTTCTAGCCGCTGCTGCCTAAGACATAATGAAAAGGATAGTCCGATGAAGTAATTCAAGGGCTATGCGATGGATATGGTTATTTCCTCAAAACGTGCTTTTCAAAGGGAGGTCGAGCGTTCAATTTCGAGAAAGGAGATCGTGATTGTGAGACGTTTAGGGTGGTTCTTTCACACTGCTGCTGCCAAACCCGGTAGCTGTTCCACGATAGCATTCGCAATGCTTGTCTGGGTACAGCAAAAAGTTATGAGAACGAAATACCCACTCAACCTAAGAAATGAAGAGCAACATTCCACCGAACATTGCGTGGCTTTGGTTAGCTGGAAGTCTAACTGCGCAGTGACATCATGCTGCGTCGCGTTGTTCGCACTGACTCATGCTCATCTACCTGGTCTCCAACTAGAAGTTCTCGCGACAGTAAGCAACAAGAGCAACAGACATTCCAGAATGGTCAGACATCTCGACAGTAGCGCCGTAATACTTCTACACATGGCTCAAGCCCAATGATGTGTCGGGTGAGGTTGCTTTTCACAGGCTCATATTGTCTTTGTCATTGCGAGCAGAGCCCTCAGCTCAGTGATGATCAGTACAAGGCCAGCTCAAGCACAACGTGATCCTCCTACTGTCCTCCTGCAGCACCCGTCTGAGTGTGAATATCGCAAAGCGTAATCATTAGCGATTATCTTCGATCAACTTCGACTCCTGTTAAACTCCGTAATGAATTTGACCTTCCAAAACTTCTTGGCCAATGATCTACATGCACTCTTACAAAAATAGGGTAGCGAACTGAGACAACGCCGATGATTCACTCAGAGTCGTGTAGGCCTATGAAGCGGCCTATACAAGCACTTGGGATCGCCTGATGGTGCAATTAAACTGTTTTTTTTCCACGAGAGATTAGGTACCCATAAACAACGTGAATGGATGGAAGCCTGTTGGCTAGGCGAGATCCGATCCGAAATTTCGCTTCCAAACCGTACGCAAAGGAAGCGGGTATCACTTGCTGCTACACCACCAACGCATTTGAGCTGGAATGTGTAGAATCACTAAATACTACCCCTCCAATTCTGAAGGAATGGTGTAGAATCTACGACTACGTGACAGATGACGGCCGAGCCAACGGAAACGCACATTCTATGCTGTTTTTGGCGAAAAAGCTCTAGGTGATAACGCCGAGAAAGAACTGTGTCGTGAAATTGGTAATTAATGAGAAAATCTAATGGCTTTCCGTGGAGAATCGTGACGATAAAGGCCAGGCAGAGCTATGTTCCGAGAGCCATCCAAGGCTTGAAATGGTACATATTAACCCCAGGACAACCCCTTCCACCCCGGGACCTGACGTCCTTTCCGTAATCGACCAGCACTCCAATGAAAAACATGGCCTCGATACTGGGAGCAATCCGTCTCGAATCAGGTATTGGGAACGTTTTTGATTATTATTACTTTGAAGTTGATTCATTGCGTTCCTGAAATTTCAGCAGGGTTCTTTTGTAAGGGAATAGATAAAAAGTGCAACTTGCTGAATAAAGGATGTGACACTCTTCAAGGCTAATACTCGAAATATTCAAGATTAGTGCTATCATGTCGGAATTAATAGGGTTGTTTGCGGCATATTCTCAAGAGTACAAATAGTTGATCCATTCTGATCACTGCAGTTGCTGTATCGCAGAAGAAACCTATCACTGCTATCACTTTATCAAAAGTCAAAGCAATCCTCACTAACATGTTTCATTCTGGACACATTCTGTGGTTCTCACCCTTCAGAGTTTTCCGTACAGTTTCCCTACAATTCAGTTTTGTCGGAATTACAGATGTAATTGTGTTATGTTTTGTATTTTCCCTCGGTTACCGATAATAAATCATAACATAACAGTCTCCGTGTCGTCCTTTATGGAACACTCATTGATGCATGTATGAAAGTTTCTTAGCCTGTAAGGTCAACCGAGTTTGCAATACGGGAAATCCTACCTATCTTTAGATGAAATCATTGATAATCATCTCAAAAAATGTGGTTTGGTAGAGAGCACAAAAACAATTATAGTTTTCACTGCGTTTCTTGAATTCCAATCAATTCATTGGCACCAATTAGCGTCCCTTTCATCTGTCAGATATCACGAAGCTTGCAGCAATCATTTTATCGCAATGCGAAAAAGTGGTATTGTTGCGGGCACACGATATGATGCACTGATTGCCCTCCGACACCTCACATAATATTCTACTTGTTTTGTCGTTTGATGTTTTCTTTGTGCTTAAATCGGAATGGCTAAAAGGTGTCCTACCATGATTAAAGGCACCGGTGATAGATCACTGGGAACTTTCTCTCTTTGAATGAGGCAGTAATATCCATGATCACAGCGTATGGCACCGTCGTGACTTGAAAGAGCGTGACAAAAGAGCTAATGCCCTCGCTTGACCGCTGCGACCGCTACCATTCCTATCAAGGACAGCGCAAAAGCCCGCTTGCATCCATGAACGCGGGACGTGCTCTTTCGTTCTTCCCCTCTCCTCGCCGCGGCTATTCTAAACACCGACGCGAGTTCGAGATAGAGATTAAGTGTTTTATAATACTTTGGCTTTTTACGCCACGCAGTTCCTCCTCGTTCTCCAGCTGCTTTCGGACAAAGTAACACACCATTCCGACGCGTGACCCTTTGTTTTGAAATTAAAACAAAAACATGAAGGGAAAAAACTGATGTGAGCACTTTGCGTTAACTCTTTCCATACATTGAATGAAGTTACGAAAAAAAGACCACTCACAAGTCAAGCCGCTCTCGTGTAGTCAGCGTTTCTTGTAACAGTGTGACCTTGATTCGAGTCTTAGAAGCTTTGTGAAAGAAATTATTGTCCGAACATTTTTTCGCGGAGCAATGTTGAATTTGCTTCGAGGGTGAATGAACAAGGAAAAATCGGCGATAGCCCGCAATGCCTGCCTCATTTCTTCTAAAAGTAACTACTGGTTTACTTGGTAGACTAGTACATAGACGGCTCTCTATTTATCTCGGTAGCGACTTTGATAGTCTTCATTATTTATTTACACAGCAGAGATACGACATCATTTTATAGAGTCGAGCGACTAAGCCTTCTTCGAAGCTTGCAAAGTCGAGGGTATGCAATGACATTAGGTTGTCCTATAATTCCTGTCCAAACTTTGGCACTTTCTTTTCATCGAGCTTTATCTTCCTTAAGAACCAATTGATCAAAAATCAACCGTTATCATAATCACTGTTCTGCAATCCATTCATCCATTGGATGCCTTTCACCTGCATGTGAAAGCTATGACTAAAAATTCATAGTGTTGGCAGTGGTTGTATTTGGTGACTTATTTCTCTCGTCGCTTGCTGCTGAAGGCACTGGAAAATGGATCGATGACCAGCATGGTATCGTGGTCCAGCCAGTTTCCCTCAGAACGTAGCGAGTTATCTTTGCAATGTGAGGTCGGGCGTCTATTCGGAGAAAGGGGATTTTGGGACGTTTAGGACGGTTCTCTCCCACTACTGCGGCCAACCCGGGAGCTGTTCCACGATGGCATTCGCAATACTTGTCCGCATATAGCAAAACGACTGTGAAAGCGGAAGACCCACTCAATCTAACAAATCAAAAGCAATATTCTCTGACCACGGAGTTTGGGCTTTTGTTGAGCTGGTGAGCCCTGGCTGCGAGGTAGCCATCAGGCGTGCTGCGTGTTGTTGTCGTAGTGAACTCATGACTCATCCCACTAGTGATCAACTAGGGAACGCTCTGCTATGAGGTCACAGAATGAAATTCCCCCAGAGGGTCAGACCAGCTTCTCGGTCATGGCTGGTCGGTGCATATGGTTTCCATCAAGTCTTCATTCTGCTGCTGCCCACTCACTTATCCTGATGGCGTGTGCTGGTGCATCGGCTGCGCCCAGGTGTCTGCTACAATACCCTGGTAGTAGCGTCCGTGTGCACGTGGCGCAAGGGGTCCTCATCGAAAGTGAGTGGAGGCCCAGGATGAGGCTGATTTTCACAGCTCGTATTGTCTTTGCCATTGCGACCGAACCACTAGCTCAGTGACCGATCAGTAGCAGAGACTGAGCCAAACACAGCGCTGATCTTCTCTGTTGTCCTCCTTGCTACAGAGTTCATTTGAGGATCATAAAGCATAATCATTCGTTATTGTCTCTCCTAATTTATTTATTAAACGTACACTACACGAGTGTGCCCAAGGAAAAAACATTAGATCTGACAAGTAACCGTATTAAGAACAAGCCTGCAAGATACAAGTTGAGTTAATACTGTGCAATCTGAATGGAGCCGGAATGGTACGAAGCGAGTCTGCCTTGTGCTGATGACTGTACAAGGAGCGACAAGCTCAGCAATGACAAGCAATATCTGCGACTATCCGCACCAGTTGGCTATGGTGCCGTTCCAGAGGAAGTCATTAGAACATGCCGGACTAATTGATACTAATTCGACTTGAAGAAATGTTAGTTTGATCAGAAAACGGACTGGAATTATGGGACAACCCAATACATCGCGGAGGACTTTTTGAAAACGGTGTTTTGCATGATTGTTCCAACTATGGTCCATTTCCGCTAAATGGCCCTTGAAATGCCAAAAAAGGAACGGAAATGATTCCTTCGATGATGCCAGCTTTTACTCGTTCAACGTGGAGTAGTTTGTTTATGACGTTTATTGGCATAATAAAAGGCTCCAGAGCCGAGCTGAGCCAATAACGTGAGCTTTAGTAAAAAGTGGATTGCTGTCATAGTACGTGCTGAAGTATATTACGAATTTTCATGTAAGCTGTCGGCGGTAGAAGAGGTAGCAGTGTCGGGTGTAAAGCCGATAGTGTTGTGGGCAGGGTGAATAACGGTCGAGGAAATCCTCGACAGGGGGTCGTATTTGCTCCGATGAGAGTTGGAGGGAGGGAGGGGGTCGTAAGGGTTCATCAACGGACACAACGGTGCTGCTGCCACTTATTTGCTGTCATCATTAGTTTCACAAGTGTTGTAGTTAGCCTAATGCAAATGATATCTTACAACTGTCTGGAATTAAAATTCAAATGGAAAGTGGTTGTTTATTTGCTCCGTAGTGATCAGTACGACGACATGGGGTCGGAAAGGAAGCGACGTAAATAAAGGAGTGATCAGACTATACTATGACCACAAGAGTTATCTAATTAGTTGAAAGAAAAACACCTTCTGGTGTGCACAAGCAAGTTGTCGTAGGACAAAACACCTTCCCAATGACTCCGAGTGGGGTCACTGCATGGCGCATACAAGAACGGAATGGATCTGCGCCAAGTGCATCATTTTCAATTTACTCCATCGAACTGACGTGTACAGAAGCATTTTGAAGGTGTTCAAAGAAGTTCCCTACTACGGCGAGGGAGTAATAGAGTTTTCGAGTGGCTTCGAAAATTTCCTTGACATTTCCTCGACGCAGATTTCTCGCGAACTAGAAAGCGTTCGAAACAACTGGAGCACCTATCAGAAAGCGTAAATCTTCTACTTTACAACGCTTTCCTCGATTTTCAAAGCATTGCCAATGAAGACAGCTACTGTCTTCCAAAGAGTGGGAACTCGCATGTAAATTTCAATTTCCTCGACAATTCCTCGACGTCTCCCACTCTCGAGAATAGGCGTGCTTAGAAAAACGCTCAGCACAATTTAGAAACTAGAAGTCTTGTGCATTCAAAAGCTGCCTTCACTTTCTGAAATGGTTATCAATGAAGAAAGTTATAGTCCTTTAAATAGGGGGTACATTTGACGATTTTTCCAACTAGCGCGCTCTAGGCACAGCGCGCGACGCGATCGCGGGTAGTTAGCGCCGCTATACTGGAGCGCGAGACTGTTCAACTGTGTGTAGGCAGTACCTCCTTCAATGTTCTACTTCCCGTCAATGTGACAAAAACTAAATGTCTTGACAGTATAGGAGGAGGAGACCATTTAGCGAAATGGGTTCAGCGCGGAGCATTTGCGTGGCAGCGGCACTGCCTCCCTGCTCTGCAATTAAAACACATCTTTTGTCATAAACAGGATCTGTGAGGATAAAGGAGACGTCCCGCAACGGAGTCCCCGTGGGGGAGGTCGTAAAGAGGTGACCAATTCCTCGACACGATTCATCTCGTTGTGGGCTGAAGTTGGCACAAGTAGCCTGGGCTGGTGGTTGGGATGCTCGCAGAGCCAAACTTTTGCATTTTGTGTTGGCATCGTCCAGGTTGGCTTCGCATAATTAGTGTCTGCAGGCCAATAGACGGAGCCAAAATGGATATCTCAATCGTGACTAAGGCCATTTTTTCGTGACTAGGAAAATTCTGGACTCGCAACTTTCTTCGATTTAAGCCTTTCTTTCGGGGTTACTAACGCCCTTGTCTTGATAAGACGCCTACTTTGGCCATTTTCATACAACCCCGGAAAACACCGATGTCGGGAGAAAGACGATCTATGGGGAAAGAAGCTCTGTTTCCCTCTGAATTTGCAAAGGATTTTTTCCCATATCTTACAAAACAACTCGACAAAATTTCAAATTCGCAGTCGCCTTTGCGGTCTAGTTGTGATCATTGTTGGATTCTTTTCACATAAACAGAGAAACATTAATAATGTACCGCTCTATCGGAAAACGAAAAGTGCAAACCACACCCCACAAGTAACGACAGCCACGAAAACGGTGGCTTTTTCTTTCCCTTTTTCTTGGCCGTCGTCGCTTGTGGTGTGTGGTCAGCTCTCGACGCTCTTCTCGTCTCCCGGAATAGACGGTAGCTTCCAGCTGTCGAAGACTCGTCCCGATACCATACATGACGTGCTGCGCTGCGGAGTCATAAAAAGCAGATCTAGTCTCCACACCGAAAGAAGTTGCTCGTCTCATATAGCTAACTAAACCCGAGGGCGATTGGTGTGTAACGAAAGCATTCAGAATTGAACAGTTTTGGTATAGCCCGCCCGAAAATTCACATAATTATTTAGGTTGGTCCATAAGTCTTGCAACAAATTACATTTAATGCTAGAGAATTTTTGTGAGAACTCCAGAAAATCCGCAACATATTTGTTGACGTAGCATCCACCTTTGCAATTTTCAGCCAACCATCCAGCTCGTTGTCTCGCTACTTGTTGTGGATATTACACCGATTTCGCGAAAAGGCTTCTTCGTGCCCATAATTTTTACGAGTACTGCTTGGAATGTTCCGCAAGTCGTGCTACACGAGAATTTATCCAGAGGATGGGCGAGGGCACATGTCCTTGTTGATTCACGCTTCCGACTCATATCAGATTATAGGTTCATGACGCCTATATCTGAATGTGTGTAGCGGTATGTTATATAAAAAGATGGTCAGGCTATACATATTTATTACACAATATATAAGGAAAGGAAAGGGTCGTAGAGCGGGGTGAGTATGATCAGGGTTGGACTGTCGAGCCCCAGCCAGTCAACGCCAGCCTCCTTTGGTACCCGTTACCCGGGCCGCGCCCTTTCACAGTGGACGTGAACCC
>MU873195.1:5277-15395 GCA_036418205.1 Ostertagia ostertagi | reverse complement strand
GCTAAGGGGTGGCTAATAATCACATCGAATTGACTCAAGACAAGCATAGCGAAGTAGAGGTAAAGAAATAGAGAAGAACCGCGGTTGAGCTGAATTCATCGGTGGATTAAGGTCTCGAGGTGGGGATTCTAGTAGTGGGAAAGGTAAGGCGTAAGTTCGGGAGAAAATCGGTGACATGGCTAAGCTAAGGTGCTACAGTTCCCGTCGTCGCAGTGCGCACCTTGATGTGAAGCAGTACAAAAATTTATAAGACTTCAAAAAGACTGATAGTGTACCAGTTTACTGCCAGATTCAAGAACAGCCCGAAGTTTTTCTTGCATTTGGAATTATTTTCGGTGCTTAACACCCTCGGGCTCGAATACTTTCGGCTTGTTACTCGATTGATTAATACTTGATTAAGTGAAGTAACTCACTCAGATGCTTTATGCAGACGTCAGTCTTTGCGAACAGTCGCTAGCTAATCGCGCGATTCGCTGGCGATTATTAGTCACAAGTCTGACACCTGTCTCATGGTGCTCTGAGCGAACTGGTCATAAAAAATTATTTTGGGTTCGAAAAGGGTGCTGAGTATAGATATATTGCCAAGAGCGAGCTAGGCTTTGAGATTCTTCTGAATTATGGCAATAGCCTTTTGTAGTTTCGAAGCATGCTCGATTGCTTAATTGAAATGAGTATGAGGTAGCATAGTAGCATAGCAGGTAGTTCTAAAGTATTAGATTGGGCGAAAATTACACTTCGTTTTCTTGTGAGGCTGATGACTTCTTAATTTTTTTTGTTGGATTTTCGGCCATTGGGCTAAAGGGGTGTAGCGATAAGTGGCGATGGTTATCACGTGTACAGTTTCCTGATCACACCTTGTATCATGCGCCGTCCCGGTTTACCAAACATCCCTCCGATGTCAGTTATTTCCAGATTTGTCTAGGAAGGAAAAAAAACGTTGACCTGCACATCGGCTGGCTAACAGCCAATGAAAAGCATGGCGTAATCGAAAAAGCGATTAATCAGCAATGAATGCTTCCTTTATCCTTGGCTAGGCAATTTGGGTACCGTGCAACGCTGGAAGTCTGCCACACATTTCAATATATAACACTTGTATTCGTGTCCACTATGGAGCTCGAACAGGAGCAAAAAAAGTTGTGATGCTGAGGGAGAGTGCACTGCATACACTCTACAGCTGTGAAATCAGTCTTCTTTCCAGCGCGTGGAACAAATGCACAATTGTTATATATCAAAATGTGCTGCATATGGCTAGCTTTTGGATGACATCAAAATTCCATCAACAGAAAAATGGTGAATACTTGCCGCCTAACTTAATAAATTGCGAGACTATAATTACATAGTTACCAGTTTTGTTCTATGTATAAATGTGCATTTTTCAAGATTGACTGCATCATTTTACGAAATATCAAATGAATGCATCCATGGTTGAGTCTTTTTTAAGCAGTTGAATTCAATTTTTTGTACTAATGGTGTATTCCTTTTCCGAGAGCTACGTTGGCTCTTCATAAATGACTAACTGCAAGATTTCTTTTCAGCGCTATGGAATGGAGTCAGCAGACGATAAAACATCAAATCGGGGCTGATCAACAGTTTGGATTCCATGAGTTCGTACCTGGTGGTTCGAATCAGCCCATAGAACGTCTTGGAGAAGTGTGTTCAACGCAAGCTAGTTCTAGCGGCTTCTGCTCTGTTCCCAGCACTCACCCGAGAAATCATGAGGCAGAAACACAGGGGCGCAATTTACTGCTAGAGTTTCATCATCAAAACTTGTCAGCTCCGTCAGCTTCGGTCCGACAAATGTTCCCTATCAACCATCTCCTTCTGGACCTCTAGTAGCTTCTGGAGGAGACACAGTCAATTGCCCTACAACGTCTGTACCTGCAATTAGTCTCTCATGTATTGATCAAAATACTGCTAGAACACAGCTTACCGAGGAATTTGAGGATATTTCAAAACCGACGCCAAGTGGTTTATGTCTATTGCCTGCACAAATTAAGGAGCAGTGTGCTACCGCGGATAGATCTCCTACGGACCAGAAGTCTGAAGACGTTATGGTAAACTCATCTCTTGTGTTTCGTCTCTTGTTTCTTTAACCCAGTTCATTTCAGGATGATGAAGCTAAATCTAGTGTGTTAGAAGGATCTGCAGGAGAAGATTTTGATCCGTTGACTGTTGACACTATGGTAAAGTTTGTGAAGTTATTTATGAGGCTTTTTTGCTCTAGCAACTTTTGAGTAAGGCTACGTTTGGTGCTGAGGTGGGGACAAATTATTTAAGGTGTTCAAAGATGCTCCACGATATCGGCATTTTTCCCATGCAGATTAATACTCTTGCGTCTAATACCTGAAATGAATTGTTATGCTGCTTGTTTCAGGTTGGTTTAAATAACCACTCCGCGGGTAGCTTCAATGAATGTGGCATTTGTGGACCAGCGAAGGCCATTTGGGTTCCTGAGTATGTTTCTTTTTTCAACGTATTTTTATGTTTTCTACGCTATTTTCTTATCATTTATACTTCAGAACAAGTGAGACCGGTGAGCCGTTGGTGGAGCAAATTTCCGAACACGGTCAAAATATAAAAATAGATCCCCTTGATACGTTCTGGATCCAGTGTGATTGCTGTGAAAAGTGGTTCCATGGGAAGTGAGTGCTATAGGGCTCTTCTTCTGCATTAATGTTTCAAATGTTTTACATCAATTGTAATTGTTTCAGCTGTGTGGGTGTTGAAGAATACGAAGACGTACTCATCGATAAATTTCACTGTGCGCCTTGCGCGCAAACTAATGGGCCAACAATAAGTGAGATTTCTGTCTATTTGTTTTTTCCTATTTATTATTTTTTCCTTATTATTGTTCTTCTTTTTTTCCTTTTTTTACAACTATTTCTTGTAACTACTAGCCCGAATTTCCATACCTTTTTTGTCGAATTACTCCTTATACCATAACTAATCTCACAGGACACGGTCTTGCTCTGTAGGATGTTTTTGCTATGACTTAGATTCCGGGACTTTCACACTTGAAGATGTGGCTGCGCGGACGAGCCGGTAGTGCTCCTGCACGATTCGCGAGCCCATTGGACGTGACCGTGACACACCCGCCTGCTACGGTGGGAACACCGCCGACTCGCTGGCGCTCCGCGGCCACGCTTTCAAGTGTATCAAAAGTCAAGGAGCCTGACTTATCGGTGCATTTTTGAAGTTGGAGACGCAGTTCAACACCGGAATTATCAAAATGCCAAATAATTTCTAAACTGACTCACTGAGTTTCCTTTAATCGTTCTGCCGGCGAACATTAATTACCACAGTGAGGCTAGGATGAGATCTATCGAGCTCCTTCTACCGTGCAAATACATTTATGTTGAAAGCTCCATCGTCGGCGGCTCAACAATTCAAACATTTCCTACGTTTCTTTAAAATAGCCTCAAAACATACAAAACCAAGAGAAATAGTAATAGACTAAATAAAGTCACTTAGAATTTTCAAAGAAGAAGGTTAATTTAGTTATTATGACGATATAAATAAACCAAGATTAGTACTAAAAAGAAACGTAGAAGTTTGAAATGTTGAGCGCGACGAAATGAGCCTTTCACAGAATTATTTGCACGGTAGAAGGCGCTCGATTAGATTCATAAACTAGCACTCACTGGAGAGAAAAGGTGCATGAAAATTTCTGAAGTAAATATTGTTAATAAAGCAGTTTCCATGATAGCTTAGATGTCGGAGATAATTATTTCTTCGCTGTCTCCTCTATCTGATTATCTCTCCTGCCGTCATGGACCCGTTAATAGATTGTGTGAATGCGATTGACGATTAGGTAAGCGATTATGTTGAAAGGAAATATGAACCCGATCAAGATACGGCAATATCGCATCGAAACGAAACGTTATTGGCAGATCTCGTTCGACCACAGGCGCTCATAAGTTTCCAGCTACGCATTTCGATTTATAAAGCAAATCGTTAATTTCGAATCATAAGAGACTCCTGTTTTCCTATCAATAATAGCTAAATGGCATTTTACTGTCCTTAAGAAGCCTTTAATCGGTGAGATTTTTGTTCATTCCGATGGGATAGGCGAGCTTCGCCAATTTTTAAGCCTATCAATATTTAATGGCAGGCAGTATGATTAGCTAGAAGGCGAATAAGGGGAATGTGTCTACTTGAAGATGGGCAGCTTCTCTGAAAGAGTGGTTACATAATTCGCGATAATTAAGACACAGGAACGAAGAAATACATAATCAGTAGACACTAAGCAGAGCATTACCCGCGAACAGTAAAATTACCCTTTGTGGTGTACACATCTCAGCAAAGAAAGAAAGCTATTAATAGATTGAAAAGGTACACACCGATGAAATCAGCCTAATCATAGAAATGAACGGGGAAAGCATGGGATCTGTTTTGCGTTTAAGACAGCTTCCGCTTCATTTATTTCGCTGTCTTGTACGTCTAATAGCACTATATCCATTTCAGGTGGGAACAATTTATCGTACCATCTGCAGGGAGGGGATGCAGGCGAAGCTTTCGGTTGTGGGCTACTACCATAGCCGAGATATCGGATCGAATGTTAGGATGAAGAACATCATGCATGTCTTTATCACAAGTTACACAGAATGACTGTGTTATTAAAGTTCTTATCCTCAGAAATAGAGAATAATTAGCACTAGAACCCGCTCGATCTACACCTCTTACACTTCATAAAAGATGAATTTGAGTTGTTTGGGCGAGATCTGATAATCGTACAATGCAGGTTACCATGTGGCATCGCTGCTAAACACTACTGCCGAGTTCAAGCGATAGAAAAGCCCAAACTTGTTAATGTTTGTAAATTCGCATTCCATGTAGAATGGGCAGAAATTAGAAAATATCCTTTGAAACTGAAAAAAGAAGATTCGACTCATGGACTGAAAACGATGCATTTGATTTTAGTGAAGAACATCCTTTTGCGTCATCGTTTCGCTTTCGACGACGCCACTCAGTCTGAACTTCCTCCAGAGGTTGGCACCGAAGTATGGATTAAGAAATTTGTTGAGACTGAAGCAAGTATCCCGCCACCGTGAGTGATGTTCCTCTCGATTCCCAACATGTTCCATTGAACACCTGGAAGAATTGTTGTAGAACTTGAAAATGCACATAAGAGTTTAGTAACGAAAACCATGCTATTGTATGTCGCAATGGATTTGAATTCATGGACCACTTCAACCGTAGAGAGGATTGGAAGAAGGTTTATTTTGATAAATTTCCGCCGGTGACTTGCTTTAAAACAGTCTTGTTACAGATTTATTTGATTGAAGAGGCTCGCGGATTGGAATTGAGGGTGCCCGATAAGGACGAGAACTTTTCTCTGCGCTCAATTGTCGATATTTTTGGCAAGTTGCTTTCTAGATTGTGCGAGTTTCATAATATTAGTGTCATTGCTCTGACCTATTCAGTTCTGGTTATTTTCAAGGGTTCTGCATATCTTTATTTTCTCTTTATAAATCTTCTTTCTATAATTTTGAGAAATCTTATCATTGCCAACAACTCTCTTTTCGTTTACAGATAAGAATTCAGGACGATCTTTCAAAGTGGATACCATAGATGTGTACCGTCAAGTCACCCATAGCATGTCGATTGGTGCTTTCTATGATAAAATGATTAGCAAGGATCGCCCAAGGCTTTATAATATTCTTAGCTTGGAATTCAGTCAGAATGAAACGTAAGTTTTTTCTCTCTGTTAGAACCACGGTGCGCTTGGAGTTTCTGATCCTTCATAACGCTGAGAAAAAAACCACAAATTGCTATGTTAGGAAGAAAAATGTACAGGACCCAGTCTTGGTGACACTTTATTGTACTGTTCGTACTCGCCACCGAAACCAATCTATATTCAGCATGCGCAAGATGGTCTCTCCACCGATACTGGTGCCTGAGTTAAGTTTTGTGCACAAACTATGGCCGGATAAAAATGATCTTATCAACTGGGATCCCGAACGTAGGTTCTGATCACTTTTCGTTTGAAGTGATTTCAAAGCGCTATCGCTTCTATTGAAGTCATACCGGTTTTTGTTTACATCTTTTTTTACTTGGCTTCCGGTATTTTGTTCATATTTTCTTACATTTTTCTGTTTATGCTTGAGATTTCAGTTGATTACTTACCATCATCGATGAAGGGTGAGTGATCATGTTCCTATTGTTCCCTGATCTTGTACAATTGAGAGAACTGAAATACTTTTGGATACTAAAACCTCTGGTTTTGGGACGTGAATTCACGGTACCAACCCTTGTAATCAAAATCTTCTCAACTGTAGAATTGTTGTGTTACATTTTAAAACACATGTTTCTAATTTGTTAAAGCATGAAACGTGATCGGGTTTTCTTTTTCTCGTAAATTTTCATTTTTTGATAAGTTTTGCAATAGGTTTAAAACTTTAGAATCAAGTTAATTCATTGCTCTATCTCAGGGCAGATATAGTCGTAGAATGGGAAGTTGCTAACACAAAAAGAGAAAACTAGCGAAAATTCCCCTAGGATAGTCACCGTTCAGAAATTCCGCTTTGTGTATTCAATCAGGCTTTCGTAACGTGCTTTAGCTTAATTTTTTGGGTGGTTGTGGTCAACCTTAAGTTACGTAGTTCTTAACTTTCATATTTTTTTTTGTTTTCTTTTTATTGGCTTGTTATTCATTCTAATGCACACTCACTGCACTCCCATTCCTCCATTACCACGGCATTCCTTAAAGCAACCTTACCATGTATATGTACCGTACATGTTGAAAAACTTTTTGTCAGCATCCAATTTGATGATTTGCAGTCCGTCAAATTGTGGAGGTCCTCGAGGAGCATCGCAGGAATAAGCCTGAAGTGGCATTGTTCTGTCTCTGTGGGATGGGTGGTTCTTACACCGATTTCCACATAGACTTTGGAGGTTCGAGCGTGTGGTACCATATTTACGAGGTCTCTTAGCTTTTTTCTTTCGTCTAAAGAGTTGATGCCTGCTATTATTTGTCATCGCAAAGCTTTCGACCTTTAATTTGAAGTCTGTTTAGGGGCAAAAGGTGTTCTACATAGTGGAGCCAACAGATGAATTTCTTGACCTATTTGAACATTATCAGCGTTCTGACAACAAAACCGAAGTTTTCTTCGGTGATCTCTTGCCCAAAGGAGCGCTGCGAAGGGTAGGTTTCCCATGTACAATTTCTCATTTCTAGCTCATTTTTGGCGATTCGCTTGAGTAATCGACTGTTTTTGTCTAATTCTTCAAAATTAGTATCCTGGTAAAAGCATCCACATTGTTATTCCTCAGAATCCGTGGAGAAATTGATTCCGGAAATGGGTTTTGCTTCTTCCTTGAGGAGCGTATACGGGGGATACCGGTCGCTGTACAATCAGCAGTTACATTTCCATTCTTCTTTTTTAGGTGTTCATAAATGCTGGACAGACGTTGATGATTCCTTCGGGATGGATACATGCGGTATACACACCGGTGGACTCACTAGTTTTCGGAGGAAATTTTCTGCATGCTTTGAATGTCCCCATGCAGCTCAAGTGAATATTACATTCAAATCGTATATTTTTTGCCTTCCGATCTTGGGTTATGAGTAGAATGTTATTTTTGAGATCAACTGTGATATAATAATTTAGGGTGTACGAGATGGAGCAGAGATTGAAAAGGGAAGTGGGATGGGAGGAAAAATTTTTGTTTCCTCATTTCGAGTTAGTGAACTGGTACGCAGCGAGATCTTTTGTATTGGAGCACCTTCGAGGTATGCGGTGTTTCTCAAATTGTCAGAAAGGAAGAACCGTTCCTGGTTTCCTTTTTTGTATTGTTCGTTTTCTAATCAATTACTTTGACGTTTTCTGTAGCGTCACGTTTTTAGTGTCAATCATTTCAGCTTGAAAGCCTACCTGATAAAGGATAGGGAGACGAGATGAAAAAGGATTACTTGGTTCCTTATAACTTTTAAATCATTATATGCCTTACAGAAGCTAATGATGAAGGAAATAGAGCGGACAAATATATGTTAGATGCAGCGCGGGCGTTATTACCCCGCTTGAGGGAATGGATGCGAAGAGATAAAGTTGGTGAAGAGGTGTCCCTGTTTTATTGTTGGTATCCTTCATTACATGATTGTGCGAACTCATTTTTTAGGAAGATAAAGCAAACTTCACGCATTCGTCTTTCCACGATGTCTTAGCCAAATTACAGAAGGAAATAAATAGGCAGGAGGTTGGCAATTTGAGCTTTTCGAGACGACATAATCATGATTTCTGTGTAGTTTTTTTTTCTTTTCCAACTTCCATACTTTATTTAGTTCCTATTTAGCGTATGCGCCGTTCATTGTCTCCACTCAGCAGATCCCCCAGAAAGAAGCCAAAAAAGCGCAAATCTGAGGATACTGAGCCACCAAGTCCCGCTGAAGGTAATCACTTGTAGTTAGCTGTATCCAATGCCGCCGTCTTTTAATGTTTTTGGAGGGTATAAAAAAGATCAAATGCAGTAGCTTTCATTTGTTTTAAGTTGTCTAGCATGTACTTGAATTGTTTGAGCTTTTCACGTGAAATTAAGCAAAGGCCTCCCATTTCAATCTCTTTGATTTCTCGACTTTTTCTTCATGAACATTTGCATATAATATTGAGAATATGGCAAACTATTACCACTTCGTTCAATGCAAGCTATTCAGCAGTAATAGTACCAGAGTAACTGGTGTCATCTTGCTCAATCTCCTTTATTTCCTTTAGCTGATTCGGCCTACGTTTGAATCAGTTGTCGCGTTTTTTGCTTTCTGTTGGCTTTACTCACAGGAGTGATATCTTAGCTCTATTTATTGTGCATTCGCGCCTCATAATAATTTCATCTGAATAAAAATGTCGTTACCATTTTTCTCGATTTTATATGAATGAGAAATATTGAAGGGGGGGAGGTGAAGTAATCAAGTCGGCTTTTGGAGAATTTTATCGAATTTAGGAATGTACATTACCTTCCTTCTTGAGTTGTACGTCTGTTTACCGGCAACTCCCAAGAATTTTTTTTGAATCGTACTGACGATTGAGACGCAAATTTTAGTTAACCGGGGCTTCTCTTCTTCAAGTTCGGTACTGCCATGTTCAAGTCGAATAGAGCCAGTGAGTGCCTCTAGTGTGCCTGTGGAGAAGGTGCATGAGAAAAAGCCGTCCGCTCCAGCAGGGTAACCTCAGTGGTTTTTGTTTATTTTCTCAGGAGTTCTCTGAGTTTATGTTTCCAGAAACGAGTCAACGTCTGAATTGGACACAGATCTAGTAGCCGACTTTCGACTCAAACTGACCAAAAAGGGAAAGAGTGTGTGTTGACTTTCCGGCCTGTTCTTTGGAATGCTTTTTTTCTTTGTTTCTTCCCTTCATTCTCTTTCTCGTTTTATATTTAGTATGCGTCGGCCATAGAGGAGAAGCCGGATCCCATGCTTGAAGACGTGAATATGGTCCAGATGTTTGCACGCCGAAGTCATAGTGGACGAAAGCCTCGTCCATCCGCTTGGCTCGCAGCAGCTATAGGATTGGATGAGCTAGAAAAAACATCGAAGCAATTAGAGGGTCAGTCTGTTTTGGTTTTCATTTGATATACACTTACGGATAAAAGATAGGCGATTGAGTGGTGCTTGAACAAGAATCTACTAAAAAATTCTGGGTAATATCGAAAACCCCTGTCCGGCGTTCCATACTATTTTTTTCAGAAGTAGGCGATCAGTTGCCTTTACGTGAAGTAGTTTCTTATGAAGCAGAAATGGAAAGGGCGTGCGAGGAAGAGGAGGCAGAGCTACTTCGTGAGATGAATAAGAAAAAGGGAAAAGAGAAAAGCACACCAGCTGCAGGTATATTTCTATGCATACAGTTATCATTACCATAATCTCGCAACCACGCCTCAAGCTCGACTTTCTTTTTTTTGTTAGAAAAAGTTTTGAAAAAGGCGAGATGTCTCGTTATCAAATCGAAGTGGGGGGAGGGGTTGACGAAGTTTGACTGGTCTGATTATGATATTGCCTTGATTAAAATATTGCTCAACTAGAGTATTTTCATTTGGTTCGATGTTTCTGATTTATAACTGATTTGCTTTCTGATAAATTATTGTGGCGAACCTACAAGTGCATAGTAATAGATGAATAAATAAATATTCTA
>MU873194.1:0-10042 GCA_036418205.1 Ostertagia ostertagi | reverse complement strand
TCAATTGGTGCTCTCTGTTCGAATGGCAGCTCTATGAGTCAATGTGACATACTCACTGTTGAACTGCCGAGGATTGAAGGGCCGATGCTGCAGCACCCGTCCATGATCGCCTTTTCATTGTGTAGAAGTTGGAAAACCGCCTTTTGTTGTCGTGAACCTGTTGCACAATTACACCCCAAAGTTTTCTATGGAGTTCAGATCAGGCACTGCGTGCAGGCCGCTCCATAACGACCACTTTCTGTCGTTAGAACCACGCAGACGTTGACCTGTAAGCATGGACACTTGCACTGTCCTGCTAGAAAACTAGCTTTTATCGCCGCCTGCAGTTCAGGAACAGCGATAAGTTTGATCCCAAAGCTCTTATCAGTCCATTCGGTAAAAAACAAATGCGAGCTCCAGCTTCCTGTCCCACAGAAAACCCCTCAAACTATCAGCGAACCGATACCAAACCTGCGCTTGCTAGATCTGCCCCCAGTTACATCCTGACATTACCGTGTGCGCCCGGGTTATGATTCTTTTCGTCGGAGAAGACTATTCAAAGAATTTGAAAGACTCTACAGTTCAGAAACTGCGCCCAGTTTTACAGCTGCACTTGGTTCCAATCCGTTGCCGCGTCCTTTCGAGTAAAACCAAGACGAGCCAACTCGAGTGCTCCGGTTAGATGTGGGTCTTGCTCATAAATTCTCTCACAATGTCACCGCTCCATTTGATAGGGCCCGTACCACTACTTCTGGTCGGATTTCAAGTATTAAAACACCTACAAATCTGCACGGATTTGGTTGATGCTGCATGTGTTGCTGGAACTTTCCTCCAAATTTCTCGTTAATCTCTGACGGATAGCTTGCGTTGGCGTCTAGGAGTTTCGCCGTCGAGGTAGTCTTCAGAATCTCTGAGATGAAAGCAAAGCAAGCAGTGAATCCTGTCGATTTGTCTGGTGGTTTGCCGATGCCTGAGTCCGCCATCATGGAGAGCCCGAAATCGAGTCTTTTCCTCTACAGAAAGACGGAGACCACGGGCATCGCGAGAAGACTAGTCGGTTCTACATCTGGTACAAACACGCACTTCGGTTGGATCAGGAAAATTTATTTCGAGAAGTATACTAAGAGTGGACGTATATTATGAAACGGTCGAAAATCGAAGAAGTACTTCTAAAAAATTTCCCCGTAATCTTACTTCTTTGAGAACGTGCTTTTCGTAGTTTTTCTAACACAGTGAATCAGATACCCCCCCCCCCCCCCCCCCCCCCCCCCCCCCCTACCGCTGCCCGCACTGCTGCTAAATTGGCGCAACGCTTCTTCAAGCAAACGTCCTCGGTCTGCTCACAACTCTCGGCCGCGTCGACCGCGCCCCCCCTCACCCACACTCGCACAACCGCACCCGTACCGCTCATCTCTCTTCTCTCACGAATTCGCCTCTACCCCTGCGCACGGATCCCGCTACGCACCAGGCCAATCCGCTCCCCTCGACCAGTCTTCATCCGCTACACACACCCCCGCCCCCCCCCCCAGCCCCCCGCCTCGCCGAACAACGACGTTCGGTCAATCCACACACAACCAGCCCGGGCCCAGCCGCCCCCCCCCCCCTGTTTGGAGAAGCCCCCTTGACTCCGGTACATGCTCACTAATCGCCTCTCCTCAACAGAAGCTGCGTCCCCCCTGTTTTCGTCCCTCCTTTCAACACCACACATGGCCCGCACCCCCCCGATCCTCCACTTGCAAAGTAATCTCCATCCTCACGCAGCACCCAACTCTCCTCACCCCCCGTTGTCTCCATGCTCCCCCCCATCGTTCGAACGGAATTTTCTTTGCGAGTGTTGTGACGCATTCATGGGTTTCTTGGTTGGAGGGATAGCCTGCTAATAGCGCACCATATGCATGCATTACAGATGCCGTGGGGGAGAACGAGGGACGTGTGGATCATAGCTAACCACCTACGAATTCTGACGTATTCAGTCTGTCGGCGTGTTTTTTCTACAATCGGAGATGATGTCTTCTCGGGCGGCTGGGTCTCTTTTTGGGCTCGGCTTTGGCGCCAGCGAAGCATATTCAAATGCCTGCACGATCTTGAATGGTTGGCAAATGTGTGGCGCATCTGTAAATGATTGACTTGGCAAAGCCTTTTGTGGCTCATCTATTTTATTATTTTACGAAATAAAAGGATAAAGGATAAAGCATTTGCCGTTGATCAATCCCTTTTTGGGATGCGGCACGCATTCTACTTCCATTTGTACATTCGCAGTGGCGTTTGAATGCGATGTGGCCTATACAATGACTTGCGGGGGCCAGCCGATGTACAAGTCAGTGTTTTTATCCTCCCAGACAAGTCTGGTACCAATTAACCGACCCCCGGAGGGATGGAAGGCTTGGTTGGCCCGGGCGACTCACGACCCAGGATTTGATCCCCGGACCGCTCGCGTGGTGAGCGCGCCACTTGTCACTACACCACTTCCGCCCACGATGTCAAATGTGTGTAGTTAATATTTCTTCCCTCATTGTATTACAATAGGGGAAGGATATTAACTACATTCCGGTTATAAGATGAAAAAAATTCTCGGAGTCCTCCAGGGACCAGGTGCAGTAAGCCTCGGCCATTGGACGGGTCCCCTAAAAACTCGCACCTCTAGACGGATTCCCCTATTCTTGATCACGATCGACCGGACGCAGAGTTTTCGATGACCCATCCCTTGACCGACCGGGGCTAGCTGCATTCGGCGCAGAATACACAATGAATGCGTCTTGCAGTCGGAATCTTAGTTCGTAATTGAATGCATTTAGTGCCACCACAACGTAGTGCGATCACATATCAACGTTTCAATCACTATCATCATCTCTCAAGTAGGATGGTATCACCCAGTTGATCCTGAAGAGATGTGAGGCCTAATATGCCTTGCCTAAGTCGCCTTGACGGTATTCGATTCCAACGGATCGCTGAGTAACAGTACTGGAAACTCTAACCACTACGCTGCCGCCGCATAGGCGGCGCAACTCGAATTTCGCCTATTTGGCTATCCTCATCTCCTCGCCTACTGCTTCCCTTTTAGCATCTTTTCCATCTAGCAAGAACTTCGGCAAAGGAGGCCTTTTCTTATTTTCATGCCATTAGCACCTTCCCTCCGTACTCCATCTTGATAATAAAGCCGATATCTGTTTTTTTTTTCGCCTTGCTCACGCTTTAGTTTCACGCTCAACATTTATTGTTCGTGCTTCGCAAATGTATCCACTTATGCACAGCGAATTTCACTGTGGGCTCTGGTTTCTCTAGGGACCTTCTTAGTAAATTTCCGTCCGCTCTCCCTTCGCGACACTCTTTTGCTCATCTCTGCGCTGGCTGCCGGACGCCATAGCTTTACTCATAAGTTGGACCTGTGCTGTCTTCCAAGACGTGTAATATTCATTGAGATTACGGTATTCGGATTTGGCTTATGGGATTTGGGCTGTCTGGATTGATCGGTCTGAGATCATTGCTGAAAACTGTTATATCATCACCGCAAGAACATATTCACACTTACCGGTGGGTGGATTTAGCTGTTCTCGTGGATCCCTGTTGCCGCATTAATCACTCCCTGCCTAAAATCATCTCGGGGCGTTCCCAGCTGTTAAGTATACCTTCCCTAGGATTCCTGGAGCATCGCAAATAGCAGAAAATACGAGGGATTTCACTTCGTAGGATTGATCATTCATGGCCTAAGCTCCCTGAAAAAAAGAATAAAGGAACGCGCAACACAAGGTTTCACGCAGGGGCAGTATTTGCATCGCCAGACTTTGCTCAGGCGGCAGACAGCAGTGACGTAAGCAAACCAGCCCTTTTGGCACATCGGCTGGGACCGTATGCTGAATGTTGGGGAGGGGATGGGGTCCCCAACGGTCGACGGTTTACTTCAACTCGGTTCGGTACGGTAGGAGAGTGATGACGAAGTGGTGCAGCTAGGTCCAGCAGCTCCGCCAAAAGGGCTGGTTTGCTTACCCCAGGAACTAAGCCTTGGAGAGAGGACGGACCTGCGCTCTCTCGCAGGTCCGTCCCTCTCTTTAAGGCTTAGTCCTGAGGTAAGCATCAAATTGAGGCGGTTTTAAGGACCGAGTTGAAGTAGTCCGTCGACCGTCGGGGACCCCATCCCCTCCCCAACATTCAGCATACGGCCCCAGCAGAAACGCCAAAAGGGCTGGTTTGCTTACTTCAGACAGCAGTTATGCTGAGACGAGTGTCGACCGTCCATTCGCATTTCGAAACAGGGGAGGCGGTGGAGGCGGATCGCGATTTGCGGTTCTAGTGTAGGGGTAAGAGCATAGTTGCTTATCTCGGCAAAAAAGTACGAGTGGGAGGTTCGCATTTGTGGAAGTTGGAGGGATGCGTGGTTGCGTCGGAAAGGAGGTGCCTTTTTCACTGCGTTTGACCATTTCGGCAAATTTCTTTCGGAAAAAGAAGCGTGAAATGAAAGAAATTAGAGCTGTCTCTATTAGACCTCCCAACCATCCTCCCCTCCCGCACTCCCCACCCGTCTGCCATTGCTAGACACTTTAAAAGAAAAAAGCGGGCGGGGTTGGGCGTGTGTCCGACTGCTTCTCAAGAATCAATTCTAATCTTATGCGAAATAGCACGAAGGCCGAGGGTGGGTTCGGGCGATAGGATAAGCCGAGATTGGGTCCTGTGGGAGCACCCTAGGGCTGATAGTGTTGGTGGGGTCGCGTCGAGACACTAAAGGAATAGGAGAGTGAAATTTTTGGGAGAACTATGACCCGGACAGTTGACAAGTTACACACATACGGTTTTCAAAAGGTTTTCCGAAATGTCCACCCGCCGCAGTAGAGGTGGCATCTCCAGAGTTCTGCGGTTGCGATAGTTGGTTGTATGAGTGGCTCCAAATTACCCTCGCGTTCATAGATCTGTTTCTTGATTAAATATGTAGCTATGTATAATTTCAATTGTACTCGCTTTGCAGGCGCTTGTTCGGTATTGCCTTCAAAACCTGCACAGCTTTCTGTTCTGAGAGAGTCTTCTGAGACGTCACACTGCATATTTCACAGGCGTCTCTTCTGTTCACCCTTGCAGTGCCTTCGGATTCTTCACGTTCTTTGCGGGGAATGGCAGATTCCTCAAAGCCGAAATGAATACAGTAGTTCTAATTAATCCATCTGATATATAATGCCAGACGCTGCATGAAAAGCGTAAGAAACCCTGATCAATATACACAACCCAAACCTTTATAAATATCATGTACAGCAGGTCAACCATGTGCTGGGCGACAAAAGTAACCGTACCAAATTTGACGAGCCGTTATAGGGTAAAACCTACAGCGGCGCACATCATAATTAGAGTGACTTATGGTTAAGCCGCATGGCTTCAAGACCAAGGCAATAAATTTCTTGGCGATTGCCAACTTCCATATTTTCTCAGGCCTCCATTTAGTGATCAAAAAGAAGAGTTCCTCAATAAGCCACACACGCAATGGTCCGGAACCGGCTTACTTCCAACAATGACGGATCCAGAAAAAGCAACGTTTTTGTGGAAACCTTGAATTAAAACATGTTCAGCATTATCAGCAGAAAGGCTCAAAGCGCCTTGGCGATCTTCTGTCTGGTATCAAAGTCTGTATCTCATAGTCCCGACACTATTTATGCGACAACCTAATAATAATGCTCGACATAGTAGCTATGCATCAAAGAAACAAAAGACGACGAGTTCAGCTGTGGTCCATCACGTTTGAGATTCACCACGCATTCTATCTTCATTCAGAATCGTTGCAGTGTTTGAAAGTTGACCTACAATAAATTCTTGGAGCTACCCCATGAATTAGACAATCTCAAAGACGGATTCTCGAGGCTTTTCCATGTACTGTAAAAATCAATGTTATCACCGAAGGGGTGATGCGAAGGTACCGACACTGAAGCGTTTTGAATACCGTTCGAGTTGGGCATGGCTCGATCTGGGATTTGACCCATGACAAAGTGCTCAGCAGGAATCGTAACCTATCGCTTTACCAGCTCCTTCCTCTATTCTTAAAAACTCTTTTGAAATGCCTCTTACGTCTTTATTCCCCTTCTTTTCTGTTTTTCCATTCACATCACGTTTGTCTCTAGTGCTAGCCACCAAGTACGAAAAGGGTTGCTCGGCCTAGAAAACCCGTGTTATTTAACTGTCTGAAGTACGAGGTTCATCATTTGGAGTCGCAAGGGTTGCCAAGGCGTTCATCCCGGCTATTATATGTCCCACCAATACCAATGTCGGCACCACATTATCAATAGGAATTATCTGTTTTCAATCTGAGAGAATTAAGGGGCTTGATTAACCTTGACTTGGTCGGGATGAAGTTCGTTCCTTCATGTCCCTGTAAGCTGCATAAACGCTAGTTCCTGGTTGGGAGCAACCTAGAAAACATGTAGGGACGATTTATGCCACTCCAACAAAGCAACCCCTCAGTTAGTCTTTTATGGTGGTGTATTTATCACACTTGCGTGGAATATTGTAGGGTAGCTGGGGGAACACAGTCGTTCGTGAGTCGGAGATTTGAAGTCAATTGCTGCAGGACTCTTTACTCACCAATACTCGAATCATTTTGTCGTATGGGCCACCCAGTGAGGTAGGTTTTGACTTTGGAACTTTTGAACCAAACAACCGATCATTAGTTTCCTTTGAATAGTATTTTTTCTAGAATTCGCTCTATGGACACTCGTAGAAGGCAAATGTCTCGACCAGTTTCATCGCTAACAACCCAGCGTAGGAAAAGAAGTCGGAATCCAAAAACTGGGGTATTGGAGAAGCTCTTGATGGTAATGGCTACTAATCGCTTCTTCACAAGTGTTGTTTTCGCATATTCCAAACAAATGGCGCGATTCCATTGGAAGAATTCATTCACGCAGACTAATTTCACCCTGTTCCATCGTTCGAACGGAATTTTCTTTGCGAGTGTTGTGACGCATTCATGGGTTTCTTGGTTGGAGGGATAGCCTGCTAATAGCGCACCATATGCATGCATTACAGATGCCGTGGGGGAGAACGAGGGACGTGTGGATCATAGCTAACCACCTACGAATTCTGACGTATTCAGTCTGTCGGCGTGTTTTTTCTACAATCGGAGATGATGTCTTCTCGGGCGGCTGGGTCTCTTTTTGGGCTCGGCTTTGGCGCCAGCGAAGCATATTCAAATGCCTGCACGATCTTGAATGGTTGGCAAATGTGTGGCGCATCTGTAAATGATTGACTTGGCAGAGCCTTTTGTGGCTTCATCTATTTTATTGTATTACAATAAAAGGATAAAGGATAAAGCATTTGCCGTTGATCAATCCCTTTTTGGGATGCGGCACGCATTCTACTTCCATTTGTACATTCGCAGTGGCATTTGAATGCGATGTGGCCTATACAATGACTTGCGGGGGCCAGCCGATGTACAAGTCAGTGTTTTTATCCTCCCAGACAAGTCTGGTACCAATTAACCGACCCCGGAGGGATGGAAGGCTTGGTTGGCCCGGGCGACTCACGACCCAGGATTTGATCCCCGGTTGTCACTAACACCACTTCTCACCCGTCCCAACCATAGATTATATATGTGTGTAGTTAATATTCTTCCTTCATTGTATTACAATAGGGGAAGGTTATTAACTACATTCCGGTGATAAGATGAAAAAAATTCTCGGAATCCTCCAGGGACCAGGTGCAGTAAGCCTCGGCCATTGGACGGGTCCCCTAAAAACTCGCACCTCCAAGACGATTCCCCTGATCTTGACACCGATCGACCGGAACCAAGAGTTTTCGAGACTTCATCCTTGACCGACCGGGGCTAGCTGCATTCGGCGCAGAATACACAATGAATGCGTCTTGAAGTCGGAATCTTAGTCGTAATTGAATGCATTTAGTGCCACCACAACGAAGTGCGATCACATATCAACGTTTCAATCACTATCATCCTCTCAAGTAGGATGTCGTTGTGGTGCACTAAAATGCATTCAATTTCACAGACTAAGGATTCCGACTTCAAAGACGCCATTTATTGTGCATCCTGAGCCGAAGGCAGCAAGCCCCCGGTATGAGGGATGGTTTCAAAAACTCTGCGTCCGGTCGATCGTGATCAAGAATAGGGGAATCCGTCTAGAGGTGCGAGTTTTTAGGGGACCCGTCCAATGGCCGAGGCTTACTGCACCTGGTCCCTGGAGGATTCCGAGAAATTTTTTTCATCTTATCACCGGAATGTAGTTAAATATTCTCTGAATTTCTGCCTATTAGGCTATCTCCATTTCTGCAACTGCTTCCCTTTTAGCATCTTCTCCATATAGCAAGAGCTTCGGCAAAGGAGGCCTTTTCTCATTTTCATGCCACTTAGCACCTTCCCTCTGTACTCCATCTTGATAATAAAGCCGATATTTGTTTTTTTTTTCGCCTTGCTCACGCTTTAGTTTCACCTCAACATTTATTGTTCGTGCTCGCAAATGTCGTTTTCCCCGTGTAAATGGCAACAGGAGAACTGAACCGAACTTCTTCTCTTCCGTACTTAATCCTCTGGTCAAGTAGTAGTCTCATTAGGCGTCAGCACATTCCTCTATGCACAGCAAATTTTACTGTGGGCTCTGTTTCTGTGAGGTCCTTCTTTATAACTTTCCTCCAGCTCTCCCTTCGGACCTCTTGCTCATCTCTGCCCTGGCCCTGGACGCATAGCTTTACTCATAAGTTGGACCTGTGTTCTTCTCAAGACGTGTATCATTCATTGAGATTACCGCTATCGTGTTTCTTATGGATTTGGGCTGTCTGCATACGGTACAGTTCCAGCAATGTCTGTCGATATTGCTGGAACTGTACCGTATCATTCACCCGCAAGCCCATCTCACCATTACCCTGGTGATGGGATTTAGCTGTTCTTCGTGATCCCTGCTTGCGCATTAGCACTCCTTGCTACAAATCGTCTCGGGCGTTCCCACTGTTAAGTATACCTTTCCTGGGATTCCTGGAGCATCGCAGATAGCAGAAAATACGAGGGATTTCCACTTCGTAGGATTGACCATTCATGGCCAAGCTCCCTGAAAAAAAAAGAATAAAGGAACGCGCAACACAAGGTTTGACGCAGGGCAATATTTGAATCGCTAGAATTTGCTCATACGAAAAATTTGGTGGCATGTGAGACGAATGTCGACCGTCCATTCGCACTTCGAACAGGGAGTAAGAGGGTGGAAGAATCGCATTTGCGGCTCTAGTAGGGGAGGAGCACGGTTACTGTGTCTCGGAAAGTCCGAACGCAGGTCATATTTGTTAAAGTTTTAGGGGTCGTTTTGAGTTCGTTTGCCGATTTTGGCAAAATCTTTAGGAAAGAAGCGTGAAATTAAAGAAATTAGAAGATTTCATTGAACTTACCCCTCCCCCTCCCCACCCGTCCCGCCCATTGCTAGACTACCCTTTTTAAAAAAAAGTGGGCGGGGTTGGGCTGTGCCGACTGCTCGCAGTATCGAATACTACATATCTATGGAAACAGCCACGAAAGCGAGGGTGGGTAGGGAAGGGAGAGAGTCCTATTGAAGGAGCACTCTAAGGTTGATAGTGTCGGTGAGGGGTCGTCGAGACACTAAAGGGATCGGAGCGTGAAATTTTTGGAAAGATACGAAGTCGACAGTTGACAAGTTACACACATACGGTTTTCAAAAGGTTCTCCGAAATGCCCACTTGCCGCAGATAGAGGCGGCATGTCCAGAGTTCTGCGGTTGCGATAGTTTTGGATATGAGTGGCTCCAAATTACCCTCGCGTTCATAGATCTGTTTCTTGATTAAATATGTAGCTATGTATAATTTCAATTGTACTCGATTTGCAGGCGCTGCTTCGGTATTGCTATAAAACTCCTGCACAGCCTTCTTCTGAGAGAGTTTTCGAGACGTCAATGCATTTCAACAGGTTGGTATCTTCTTTCACCCTTGCAGTGCCTTCGATTCTTCGCGTTTTTTGGATTTTGGCAGATTGCCGAAAGCCGTAGTGAATGCAGGTAGCTCTAATTTCCACTGATGTGTAAGATCGCGTACATGAAAAGCGTGAAGCCAGTCAACCCTTATGCTGGAACAAACTAACCCATTG
>MU873192.1:1033-15406 GCA_036418205.1 Ostertagia ostertagi | reverse complement strand
GCTTTTCAAGATCGTTTCCCTCATGCTATAGGAGGAAAGGATCAATAAAGCAAATATTAGGAAGGTCCAACTCCTTCCTTGAAACGACAGCACTGACGTTTATAGTGGTGTGTCTCTTCTCCCGTAGAGGTTTTCAGGTGGAAATACTCTATTTATCGGCTACACGCATCATCCCTGCTTATTTGTGGGCCGATGAATAAAGTTCTTCTCCTAAAAATCTACGGCAAATATTAGGACCAACTAAGCAAACGAGTTAATAAATCAGACAAACTAATGAGAAAGGACCGAGAAATGTTGAGGATGATCGTGAAAGGCTTCCGATAACTTCTCAACAATTTTGACTAGTAGTTTCAACGCTTCTATTGGAGGCAAGGGGCTCGATAAAATGGAGGGGGAGAATGGGGAGATTTCGACCGTAACGGGAGCCAGGTTTCTAAGGAAGTGGGGCGAGGCAGGGTTGTTGCGAAGGGTGCGCCTGTGTCGTCCTAACAGGACCTCACCCCTGGCATATTTCATTCCGCGGCTGTCCACGCCCACCCAGCTGTTGGTGTCCCTCGCCTACGGACTCTAACCTTTTGAGCAGACAGACAGGCTGATATCCACGATGAGGATGTCCGCACCGGTGGGAACCGCTTAACGTGGATAAGCGGGGGGGGGGGGCGGAGGAGGGAGGGGGAGAAATATTTTTTGTTTGGGTCAGGCCGTTTCTCTTGGTTTTTTCTTCACTGCTTGGCCGTTTTCGACCACATTACGTACAATGTGCTCCCTTCTCTTGACGAGGCATGAGTTTGGCTATGTCTACGTGAGATATTAACTTGCTCAGCTTTCGGGAACAAACTGACCTTTCGGTAGAAGATTAGATAAGCTCTCACGTACGTACGCATCGCAGTAAGCTAAGCGAGTGAGCTAAGCGGTTGTGAACATTTCTATTTTCACAAGAATGCTGGGTTGTGAACAAAACTTTCGCCCCTGATAGGACTCGAACCCGCGCCTCTTGCTTACCGGGCGTTTGTTACCTCCATGTTCATTTGTTTGGTTGGGTGGGGAAACGATATGCAGTATCAGACGTTCAAACATTTTGCTTCTAACAGCGTTCCGGTTATTCGAACTAATACTCCAAAGGCTTAAGGAATGCATTCAATGCGGCGGGACGTCAATAACTGCTAATCCTAGCTAGCCTTTCCTCAAACGATGTGTTCAAAATCAGCTGTTATACCTTTGACACCTTTACGATGTAGAAGAAACTCAAGCGAGAGTTTGAAGCTTAGCAACAGTGGAAACTTTGTGAGGCATGAATGATTCTTCAAAAAATTCGTGAGATCCCCCCCCCCGACACCGGTCGGATTTTGGGCGGAGTAGGACATTTTCCACCCTTGTGGAGATCTTCAGGGTGTATCAGAAGGTGGCGGGCGGTCGCGATAGCACCGCCTACGAGAATCACAGCAATGGTCGAAAATCTCCTACTCCGCCCAAAATGATGGGCGATGCGAAGGGTGCTTTGGAAGAATGAGACAATCCCGTATAGCGCAGGAGGTGAACAATCCGTAGAGTGTGGGAAACCTGGTGAAACGATAAATTAGACGGCAGGCCACTTTGATTGTCTTACTTGATGTCAGTCTGATCCGGGGGGGGGAGGGAGTGAGGGGCACAAAGAAAATGGTGTCACAAAAGGAAATAAGATGAAGTACTTACCTAAAAACGAAACTTGATCCCTATCGGCTCCAACTTTTCATTTCAACGATACAAGGCAGCCCTCACCAGCAAGTCTAAACATAGTGTTTGGACACCCCTATAATACCCTTTGCAATGCCCTCGTTCCTCCTTTAAATCTGCCTCTACTCCAGACCACGTTCGAAGCAGCTTGTGGTATATTGTGAAATCGTATTCAATTTCTATGCAAATGTAGAGAAACGCTACACAGAAATTTCACAATTGAATTTCACGACGATTAATTCTATAAAAACAGCTCTTTGTTAGCAGCTTTGCTCTGATCCTTCTTCGAACAGGGGGATTCAGTTATGCGCATCAAAGGGTTGACGGACTACTTGAACTCAGCCCTTTACCGCCTCTGCGCTCTCTAGCGGGTCCCTCTCCTCTCCAAGGCTTAGTCCTAGGGCATTCTCTAATCGTCTGTGCTCTAGCCATCGCGGCAGGACCATTGAGGAAAAATCAAGTAGTCCGTAAACCCGGCATTAAGTCGATGAATTATCATCGTACAGAAATCCCATGTAGGGAATATCGATTCGTCAAAAACAGCAAGTAATGAGATACGCTGTGTTGATTGTGTTGTGATATGGAATTTTGGAATAGAATTTTATCACAAGAATGCTGAGCTATAGGCGAAAATTTTTATGCCAACAGTAAATGGAACTGTAGCCACCGCTACTGAGCCAGAGTACACCATCTGGCCATGTTTTTGGGTTACTTGGCAGGTGCATGAAAAATGTATAAAAAGACTCATTGGAAAATGCGTCAAAAGAAACATGTTGGTGGGTCGTTAGGTTTTGGGGAGCAGTGGTAAGCCTTACTCTTACCCGGACCTGGTCTTCGATTACCCGGCTGCAGTAAATGCTTGCAACCCAACGTATGCAGTCATCACTGGTTATTCCACATGAATAACGCTGCGGTCGATAAGAATAAAGAAAAGTCACATATACAAAGTGTATTTAACCCTTTGACGACAATGCGGATTTGCACGTAGCGTGCTCGTGGGACCACGCCTCTTTTTGGCGCGCCCAACTCTCGCACAAAATGGGGCAAAATTGTCCCTAAAAGCAGTTTTCTATCAAAATTTTGACTATGACAATAAACAAAATATGACTGCAGTCTTAAGCTTTATGATCATGTATTGTTGGAATTAGAAGTGGAAGTTTGGAAAGAAATCTCGGATTTCAAAGGGATGGTGTTTGAAAACTCTAGAAGTTCAAATGTACAGTAGAATTTTTGATATAGTTCAAACTCCTCCTTGTGTCTTAAGACTGTGAAAAGACGTAGAGGTCCTGATCTGTAATTCACCTTAAGCTTAATAATGTAAAACACTAATTAATACATCGCCGAGCGAAGTGCCATATCCTAAATTTCATATAAATTAGCTAGTAACAAACATTTCTGCAAAATATGCTAAACATAGGCGTAACGGAGCTTGCTTATAATTACTGATATGTTGAAAATGTTTAAATGGTAAACCCACCATTGGGGCCATAGTTCCCGACGCGAGACGGTCATAGTGGCACCAACGGTGGGTGCCATTTGTCGCTAACCAATACATGACGCTTAAGGAAACTGCGCTATCGCACGTTACCGGGCATTGTGGTAGCAGTGTATTAGAAATTGCGTAATAATCTCCTTTTTGAGTAAGTCGAGCCTACGCCCTGGGCGGGAGATCAGAGACTCAAAAGTGCATGAGCAATGCCATTTTCCACGAGTTTCCCACCTCACCTAGGGTCATTTCTGAAGAATGCCCCAGTACATTGCGTTAGCGCCAAGAATCTTTTTGCCACAAGGCGACTCATAATTTATGCGCTATGCGCTAGCGGTTTGTACCTCAGTTGTGCACCACCTTTAATATCGAAACTGATTCGCGACTGACATGGAATGTTTAAAGGGTAGTGGTGTAATGGCAATTGGAGCTGCTTACAACGCGCTCGGTCTAGAGATCAGATCCTGGAGCACCGAGCTCTACATCCCTTTGGCTTCGGTTACCAGGCGCCAGACTAATATAAGAGAAGAAAAGCACCGGCTTGTAAATGGATGCCCCCCCCCCCGCAACACCTTGCATCGCACAACTCGCCATCGCACAAGACCAAGTCGCCCAAGATGCCATTACGACTCTGCGTGGCGGTAGAATGCATGGCGCATCCTAAAAGAGATTGACCACCATCAAATGCTTCGTCGTTCCTCATTTATTGAATGTCATGCGATAATGACTAAGCGCTTTCCGCACTAAGGCAATAAGTAGACGAAATACGGTATTTTGTAGTACTTACCAATTCTCACAACCCACATGTAGCTCCTTACTCACCAATAACATACAAATAGCGAGAACGACAACGTCAGGCTTACGTACCTCAAGCGGTTCAAGGGAAGCTGCGAAAAAATGCAGATTCTCTGATTAATTATTTCTCTGCAATGATAAGTGAATTGAAATATCGGGGACATCACGATAAACGCGACTTTGTGCAAGCAACAGTCCATTTTTCTCAAACTATAAACTTAGCCTCTGATTCTACAAGCAAAATTCAAAACTCCTTCGAATAAGTTCTATTGTTTAGATCCGGCCCGGCTGGTGGTTCGACCGGATTCGTCGACGGTCATCGCCGACACTAGGATCAGCTTCTTCTGTCGTGCCGATGGAAATCCACTGCCGAATGTTGTGTGGAGAATCAATGGGAAACCTCTCACGGATTCTAGGTACTCACTTATACTCTTTTATTATTTTATTGTTTTTCTTTTATTGTTATTTATTTACTTATTTTTGAATTTTTCTTTCTTTTTTCCGATTCGCTTAAAAACCCTGATTTTATTTCTGATTTTCTGGTTTTGTCTTTATTTCCAACGTCAGTGAAAAAAATTAGCGGGTGCAAAAATTGAACAAGAAGAGCTACTTTGTTAGGCGTTCGTAGGCTAAGAAAACTCTGAGGTTTTTGAGAAACTTCATATAGGACCATCTCTTGGTAGAAGCTCAGAAATGGTTGATTTTTTCTGTGGCTAGAGAGAAATCACGCCGCGCACATTTCGCTTGAATGACAGGTTTGGCGACTGAGTACTGCTTGGGCTATCAAAGCTCTCAGCTTCACCTAGCGGGGAAGCTCAACCGTCGAGCGCGTGATACCATGAACCCACTGAAATTGAATCACTGATTTTGTCGATTCACTTTCTTTCTCAGAGCACAGTTATTTATGACATAGATGACGTAGAACTAGTATATTCCCTATTACTAAGTTGTTCTGCTAAATACTTGTGTGAAAGTTGTAGCTATAATCACTGTAATTATGCCCTTGGTTGACACGAAATTGGGCCCATTACCTGTAAAACCTGAGGAAGAAATAGCTTTGGTAAGAGGCGTCGTGCCTCTAGGGTGCGCATAGCGCTCGCTTGGTCGCTCTATAGACGATACCGCACCAAACTCACGGAAAGCGCGACGCGAAACGAAGAAGTCGCGGTAGTCGTCGGCTGCCTTCATTTATAAAGTTATGGAGGTAAACTGTAGTTCTTCACATAGAAAGTTTATACCGGTAACGTTTTCAATATGGAGACTAAGTATTCATTTAGCACGTTTTTAGACGAAGTCAGATTCAAATGCGCATACCTTGGCGAGTGAAGACGCGTCCTTTTTCGTGGCGTTGGGAAATTAGTTAGCTCAAATACTGAATCTCAAATACGTTATAACCAACAAGGCTAACGGCATAAAAAACCAATAACGATGTGGGATTTAAAAAACTTTTCTTGCTTTCCGATCTGTCTTTCTCTGTCTTCTCTTATTGCTATGTTCTGGACCTTTGCGGTTTCAGATTTGGTTTTTATGCCCTACTATTATCTATTGCTTGTCTCGCATAGCAACACTTCTGAACCCTGTTGGTTATGTGTCGAAGTTCTTAATTTTTAACAGCTTTTTGCCCCCCACTTTTGTTATTTTTTAGTTGTATTTATTTTTTTCTAACCACTGTTAATATTAATTTTGTTGATTTTATTTTCTTTTTTTTATTTTTTTATTGTAAATCTTGGCAACTGGGTCTCTCCACTCTACGAATCGAGCCTGTGCTCAGCACCGACAATCAAACGATAGTTTCTGTTCGGCTGACAACGGTGTGGCAAATCCCGTCGTTGCAGACGCCGTTATAACGGTTCTTAGCAAAGGTACTGCTGAATTTTTTGGGTGAAATAGTTACAGTCATAATTTGTTTATTATTTGTTTACTTAATTTATTTCCATTCCGTTCTTCTATGCTACACTACCTTCCTGTTCTGATAGGATGTCACTTTCCTCAGAGTTTTGATTTTATTCGACTTTCGATTTCGCTGTAGTTTTTGGATGGTTACAACCGTAGTGATTGAGTTCTAATTACGAGGACTTATATAAAAATTAATTCAGATGGGATTCCATCGCGGATTTCCCTGCTGTTGATGCTCATCCAACCCTGAAATCTGTGGAACAAGGACGAACATTCACGTCACTTAGTCGGGAGAGTTCCTGAGTCCTACGTACTTTCTGCATTTTTCTTTCTATCTTAAATGCAGAACCGATGTTTTTAATCCTTATTCCTTGCGTACATAGTTTTTTGTGCTAGCTGTTATTTCAAGCGTTGGTTACTTTTCAGCGAGTTAAATTGTACCATGTCAATAGCCGCAAAGCTCTTCGGGTATTTGATTTGAGGCGGCTTGTCACAGGAAAACCATACTTTCTTTAATCTATCGACCTCCCTAAAAGTCAGCACTGGAACGGGAGCAGGTCGCGTCCGTTGATGTAGTTTCCAAAGAGCAGAGGCCAAAGAGGGAAGGAATGCATAAGCTTTGCTGGTGGGGGAAGTCGTATTTTGGGCTGATCAGGCACGATCTCTCGGAAATTAGAAGGGTCGTATTCGTGGAGTGTAAGAGCATGCTTGAGTCGGGGGGTCGTTTTTGATGGTGTCTGAAGATTCTGGTGAAAGTTCCCAAAAGCGTGAAGTGACAGAAATGGAGGATTGCGTCGTTTTCTTGACATTCTTACTTCCCTCATACGTTCCCCGACGGCATTTCTCAGAATGTGGGCCCTGTGTTTAAGTGGCTTGGAAGCATGCGATCTTGCTTAAGTAAAAAAAATAGCGAAAAGAACATGTGGAGTGGTGTGTTAATTCCAGGCAAGTAAGCTGCGGGAACATTAAATGGTTGACTCGGTTGAATAGGTGGGATTAGTTCCTTCATTATGGCACAGCTCGTGTCCCTGCTCAAGTCATATGGGGCACCCCTCCATCTCGAGATGTTCCCCATAAACGAACGACAGTGGCCCTAGTTGTGAACGACGAGCATAAACAACTTTGCTCTAGCTTACCACCACGTGATTCCGATTGTGCTACTATGGGAGGTTGAGCCGCACCTTGAGGAAACATTTTTTTTGGAGTACCAGTCGAATCGTTTCTTGGTGGCACACAAGCAGTTCTTTCCCTTTTGTGTCAGCTAGTTTGAAATTTTATGGGTATGGGAAAGAGCGTTGTTCTAGATAGCAGCCAGCCGCAGAGAGCCATCCCGTAAATCTTTCAAGCATCTCGTTCAAGTTCGGGTAGAAATTGGGTGCATGGCGCAACTCGAAGGGGCGTGCCACCAGTATACTTCAGTCTTTACATTTTTTGGGCTGAATGTTGTGTTCTGTAAGATGGATAATAGCTACTCGTCCTCTATAGGTTCGAGGAGATCCAAGACCAAAAGTTCTATGGTTACGGGATTTGGTGCCGATCGACATTCGAGCCGATGGACGCTACTCTGTCTCTACTATGGGGAATCCAGGTAGGATCGTTCAAAAAAAGCCATAGCCCTCTTTAAAACCACTTTTCCCAAAATTTGGAGAACCAACGAGATTTTCAAATATTTAGGTGCCTTGATGATCCAGCAAGCTCGAGAGGAGGACCAGGGCAAGTACGAGTGTGTGGCGAGGAACAGCTTAGGCGTCGTACATTCGAAGGCTGCTCATCTTTACGTGAAAGGCAAGTGCAGGACCAAATTTAGGGCAAAGGCAGAGGGTTTGTCGCTGGCTGGGTGCAAATTTATGTGACTCATTATTGTGCGAGTAGCTGTTGCATAGTGAATTGGATTAAGTGATATAATGCGGGTCACGCCTCATTGGTCCGGCCGGCAGCGGTCGAGCCGCAGCTCACGCCGATTGTTCATCCTCTCACAAGCACCACTAAATCCCCACTGACATAGCCGCCTCCACCACCACTTCATGTGCCCCATTGTTTCCATCAGTTTTTACCGCCCTATCGTATATCATTGCCCAACAGGGATCTCTCGTCCGCCTTCCTATGAGTGCTATTTGTCGACGGCTGCTATGATGGTCCTATTTCAGTCTATAGGCGTTCCACCAATAGCTCGGCCATAGGGATTCTCGCGCTGTCGACTATCGCCCAGATCAGCGTCTGTGGGTTTTTGTGGGAGGAAGCGCGACAGAACATTGGCTTTGCGGTCGTTCGACGAGCCGATTCTCATTCTCGCATCTGGCCTTTATGGCTGGCGCCGACTCGGACATCACAAAAAGCCACCTCTTGTCATCCTCCTCTACCAAGGTACCTCATACAGTCCACAGTCCAGCCCGCGCTCTTCTTCTTCCGAACCAAAGATTGTCTTTCACTCGTTCATTAATCAGCTCAGCAGAAGCTGCCGCTGTGATAGATTGCCTTCCCGAGCTCATTTCCGCCTGGATTTTTCTTATTAGAACGGAACCGCGGCGTCCGTAATCGCGCAGAGATCTTACATGAGCCGTTCAAGCCGCTGATCCCAAAACCACACATTCATTAGATGATTCGTCAGCTTTCAGAGCAGAAAATTTCATTTCGGCAAAATTTACGACCACCCATAAAATGCCGAGAACCACGCATCGACGAGTAAAAATCGCAAGTTTGCTAATGAAATGTCCCCAGCTTTGGCCTCATCACTTCTTCTTCAGACCTTTTTTTTGCCGGCATGTTGCGTAAGAGCAACCGGTTTGATGAAGGTATTTATGACGGGGTCGTTGATTAGAGCACCACCGAAACCCTCTCATCGGACTAATTAGGAATCAGTAGTGCTTGAGCTGCCTAAGCCTATTTGGGTGAGATTCCAAAATCCCAGCGGAGCTTGCGCACTCGACCATTCTTAGCTTGACGCCTGATCTTAGCAAATTCTGTCCTTTTATGAATGCGTGAGAATTTTTATTCTATGTAAGCAAATTTTCATCTTCACTTTATATTTCTAAACGGCAATCCCATCCATGAGTAGGTATTTTTTCTACCAGGAAAATCCATTTCATTCTCGAGTGCGATCTTCAGTGACAGTGATTTTTTGAAAAAGCTCCCCTGCCTATAGCTTCAACCACGGCGGAGGCAAAGTAGCTGACAGGCTAGAGGCGCCAGTAAGCCCTTACTGAGCCCGTAGGGTCGAGTTTTTGTGGCGTAGCAAAACGCATTCGGCACTATTTACCTATTATTAATTATTCAGCAACCATAACAAATTGGATTTTTCGAGCAGCATAGCTAATAGGGTTAGAATGGCCCACACTCGCACATTTCAAATCTTTAAGGGGTTATCGACCGGAAACAGAGGAGCTTTACTTCGTGCTTATAAATCATACGTGCGTCCTCTGGTAGAATCTAGCTCTACCGTTTTCAATCCCTCAAAAGGAAAGCATATCCTTGCGCTGGAGAAGGTTCAGAATAATTTCACTCGTAAGTTACTTCTTCGACTTGGTGGCTTCCCTTATGGCAATGTACCGAATGCGGCGACTAGGAACAGGTATCTGGGGCTATCAACTCTTCAATCTAGGCGTAAAATCTTTGATCTTTGTTTAGTCCACAAGATGGTACAGTCTCTACCTGGGTCACGTTTCTGTAATGTTTTCAATATAATGCCCTCGAGAACAAGAGGAGGATCCAGTAAGATTTTGCTCACTCAACCTAAGACTGCTTTGCGTGCCAAAAATTTCACGTTTAGAGCTGGCAGTCATTATTTGAAGTTGGCAAAAAGGTTACCTTTGAACATGTCACTGGCTCAATTTCAGACATTGGGTGACTAATATGCTGCTAAGCTACGAGGTAGAGTATTAGCGTTTTCGGAGACTGACTGCTGAATTAAACCGCCTCTCCATCTGTTACTGTCAGATTTGACGTTATCTTGACTGACTTTTTCTTCTTTTGTTGCTTTATTAGTGTGACGTTATGTTTGATTTCTTTTTTTCGAAGTTGTATCTTGTTTTTTCCCACATGTGCCTTTGCACACGTAATAAATCTAAAAAAATCCCTTTTAAGTTACCCTACTGCCGAACTCCTCGAGCTGAGTCGGTTTCATCCGAAGTTTGACCATGACTGTGGATTCAGCTAGAAACGGCCTGCAGAAGTAATTCGATCCGTAGAACACGATCACGTTCGTTTGCCGCTAGAACGCCTGGCGCTCGGCTGCTAGAGAGCACCGCGCCGAAAAGCTGCCAAACATATCCGGATCACAATTCGCTGGAACATTGTTCAGAGGTCTTGACCTGTATGTACATGAACATTACATTAGATCCTCGCGAGTGAGCCCGTAGCCGCGCTACGGGCTCCTGCGCAAAACTGTTGTGATGGCGTCGGTGCCTGTGGCGCGCCCCGCGTTGTCGCTCAGAACCGGCGTGATATTCGTGTTCTACGGGTCGAAATGCCCTCGGAAACAGCTTTCTAGCCGAATCCTTAGTCATAGACGAATTTCGATCAAAATCCGAGATCAAAATTCCAATAGTTAGTTCGTAGTGGCGTAAGGGTAATAGTGCTGCAGATAAACTTTATAAGCGTACGCACCCTTCAAGGCATGCCTGCAATTTTAAATCTGCCGATGCATGGCTAAACCTGGAAATGGTAACAACTTCAGGTCGAGGGGGGCTTTCTCTGTAATCTTATGCATAGAACTTGGAAGCATTCCTTCGGACTATATTATGGAGAAGATAATAGCTAAACGACTTACTCCGAGTGCACTTTCGATTAGGATCGCGGTGTAATGCCCTACATTTCGCCACATCTTTCGCCACCTAGCAATTATGGCACCCTGGGCAAAAATTGCCAGGAAAGGATGTCCATACCCTAGTTCAGGACCATTTCCTTGGACCACAGCAGGCCGAAATCTGAAAGCACCTTAGGAGTACTTCCACACTACACCGGTCCTTATCAGAAGTAATTTTAAATGAATCGATTACGTGTCATGAAAACTCTTATCCTTATCCTTGGTATTGGAGAGCTCAAAAGGGTGCTCCCCCTCCCCCGAACTGGATTTACCAAGAAAATTAATGAAATGGAAGATATTCACATTCGTATATCACTTTGAACAGACCCACATATGTTCTTTAGCTAGGTTGTCTGGATTTTCTCAGGATAAGCCATGAATTTTTAGGTTGCTGAGAATTTCGCAGGCATTCAAAGTGTTGGAACCTCTTGGACACGCCCCATACTTGGGAATAGAAAGATTTTTTGTCGGCTTCCAATCCGCGAGCGTAAAATTTTGAATTCTTCTATTCATGTCACTAGGTCTCGGCTAACTTCGTAAGCTCTAGGACCACTGTCCAGCCGTTTTTACCTATTGATTGGCCTCGGTCTGATTACCAAGCTGACGAACTGTAAATAGGCTTTTAACACCTGCTACAACTATAATTGCTTGACTGAAAACAGTGGTGAGAGTCGCATTTTTCCATGCGTTTTGAAGACATTTGTGTATCTTCTTCGAGTTCACACGCTCCTCAACTTTCCCTCATTGACCATTCGCAATTTGATCACATATACCCGCGTTTCTAGCCACCTGAAGACTTCATACATCCTTTCCGGCAAATTTCGAAGATGCAGAAACGAGGCTCCAGCTGTTTCGAATTGTTTCCATCATCATTATCATGGCCGTATTCATTCCCGTTGATATCCTGCAGCGGTCATTCTAAGCAGATGTCACATTCGTGGCCCATTGAACCGGTTCTTTGAGTCTTCCGTGGCAGATTTGGTCCATTCGATTCTCGTCGTCGTCCATAAAACGCCATCGGTTCTGCGCTACTTTTAGATGATTTACTGGTAATCCGCTGTGATGATGCGTATTGTCCTGTTGTGGCTGCTGTTTAGAAGTGTCAGTGCATTTCTTGGCAATACGCTGCCGTTGCATCTGTTCGCTGTCGAGAAGAACACCTCGAACTATGACATTGGTTTGTTCCCAAATGGGTTCGATCGGGACCCTAGGTCACCAGAATTTTTGGGAGATATCGGTCATTCAAATGAAGTGAAAATTGACTTTTCAGTTCGTCGCGTGCCACCGTATTTCTCCTACAAACTCGAACGAATCTATCGGGTCGGCGCCGGCGGAAGCGTGAATCTCACGTGTGTCGCTGTCGGATTTCCCATGCCACGAGTGTTCTGGAAGAAAAGCGATGACGGTAGGCAGACTTTCTTGAAATTCAGCTCGACTTCTTATTCAATTTTATGGTTACGTTGATTGTTGTTTGTCTTATTTTTTTATATTTGCCTACGTTATTCGGGAAACTTTTTTTTTCGGAATATTTTTGTTGATTTTTGGACTCTAATTCGCGGCAGGCCATTGGTTTTCCTCGGTCCCTGGTTAGTGGCTCACCTCAAAACAAACCCAAACAAAATTGAGCAACTGCCGCTTACATGTAATTTTTTCTCATTTGTCCGATTAGAAAAAAATAGAATGTTTCCAACGCTGTCCAATCACTACGATGAGCCACACCATCCACTTCTATTCATAATAGTAGAGGATTTGAATGCGATATGGCCTATACAATGATTTGCAGAAGCTAAGCGATGTACTAATCATTACGTCTATCCTCCCATACAAGTCGAGTACTAGCGCCCATCCCCGGAGGGATGGAATTCTTGGGTGATCTAGGCGAGATTCAAAACAGAATTTGATCCCAGGAACGTACGTGGAAACTACAGCTACTCTACCCTACTACACCCTCAATCATTATTAGACTCAAAAGTACTTCGTAATCGGTAATTTCCGCAGACATGACTGTTTTGCTTGATAAATTTGAAGACACTTAGGATGTGAACCGTGGGAATCAGCTTAATATAAAACCAAAGCAATACCCTTCCGTAGAGCAGCCAAAGGTCAATCCATTTCCGGACTCAATTTCGATCAGTTACCTGACTCCTTTTCCTTATGGTGAGATGTCAAGGTCCTACTTTCGTTAGTTATGGCAATACTTGTATGCTTCTGAACCCTACACCCACACGCTCCCCCATAATCCAAGAAAAAGCTTTAACTATAAACTGCTTGGAGAGTGAACTTATTTGTTATTCTTTTCGCATCCGCAAAAGACACTTCCTCTTCCTTACTTTCCCGCGTGAGTGGCTTATACTAAATCGGCCGAATAGAATTCTTCTGATTATTTACAAATTGCTAATCGTTTTCTGTCGATTCGCAGCACCAGACTTGGAGTCTCTGGTACAATAGCACATAAGTTTATGGCATGGTGTGGTAATATGCAGCTAAAAAGGGAAATCTAAATGGTTTTCATGTGGTTGCGAGAAAAAATATCGTTTGCTAGTAAATATGAATAAAGCAAGCCATATGCATCTAATACTACAAATTGTAATGCCAGTTTCGTGAAAATCTGGGAGAAACAGTTCTAAAATGCCTAACAATAACAATTAGTCAAACAGACCTCCCTTTGTCGATCGCTATTGTGCATTATCTTCTTTCAGTTGTACTGAGTGATCCGGCAATGGCACCGATAGGGAAAAACGTGCTCACACTAACAAACATCGAACAGTCGGAGAATTTCACCTGTGTCGCCGTCAGTAAACTTGGAAACATCGAAGCGACGACATTGGTCGAAGTGAAAGGTTGTTCCCTCCTTTTTCCACACAAATAGTTTAGAAAAGGGTTTTCTGGAACAACAAACTGTTCAGCTCTTCCCCCACCTCCTCGGAACTTCAAAGTCTCTTCGGTCACAAGTGACAGCGTCACCTTGACCTGGGAGGCTCCGACGTTGGCTGAACCGGCAATAGAGTATGTCATCAAGTACCGACAAAAGTACGTTCTCTCTCGAATTTTCCTTTCCATGCATGAAATCCGTTATAAGCCTTCAGTTGTTCTGCAGTGTGCATGCGTTTTACTTTCTAATGTTACTTTCAATGTGTGTGGATTTCTAACATGGAATTTTGAGGTCCCAATCTCGTACTGGAGGCTTCTCCACAGGGTACGTTTGCAGTGTTGTGGTGATTGTAGCATGAAATTTGTGACTTTAGGTTTCTTGGTCACATTTCGTTACTAGGTGGTTTGCCTTGGTTCAAATTTCATGGAACATTTACTTTCTACAGATATGCCGATTCGAACGCGTTGAAGAAGTGGAAAGTGGATCCGCTATTGACCAGCACTACCATCGACCATTTGGAACCGTTTCAGGTAGCTCTAGCTCCTTTGATTATTGGCCTTCCCAAAAAGCCTGAAATAATGAGGATCATCAACCATTTGCAGATGTACGAATTCGTTATTGCGACTGTTGGAGATTTTGGTGAAGGGCCAGCGTCGATTCCTAGGGAAGCACAGACCGCAGCCGCAGCTCCAAGCCCTCCGGTCAAGGTAGGACCTGTAAATAATGAGGAATGTGATACCACTTTGACTATACTCTCAGGTTTCTAGTAAAACCATCTTAGGGGTTCGTAAAGGTTATTCGCATTGGAAG
>MU873190.1:5843-21168 GCA_036418205.1 Ostertagia ostertagi | reverse complement strand
ATTTCTCTAAGTAAGCATCCATTCCCGGTTACTAGGCAGGCGGCGTTCGTAATGATTTCACCTTTTAAGGTGGATGAAGTGGTGGAAGAAAAAGTGTCGCCCGTTTCAATTAATACATGGTGACATGTTAGATGAACAGTTTAGAAATTTGATCACGCAGGTAATGCCTTTGCCTCCATTCTATGTGGTGACGCATCTTGCGTTTCCTTAGATTGTCTCTTCTTTGTCACATTTATTTACAACCTTTTCTGATCTGTTAACACCATTAACATGTGAGTCAGAATATTGGTTTAGGAAGCAACTATTATTTTCATCAACAACTACGCGTTTGAACCGAGTTTGGATCTGCACATAAAGAATATGCTAGCAGACTGTCATGTCGGTACGCGTATTATCTCTACGAAGGCCTACGCAACGGGCACAAAGCGAGTCAATATGCGAAATCTTGGAGGTTGGTCGAGTGTGTTTGCAGAGCTTGTTGCATCTGCTACGTATCTCTGAACATTGGGGATTCTAACCTCTGTTTAAGATGTTGAATCCATAATGGAGGTCACTCAATTGAAGACGGTAAAGCAGCCAACTTCGTGGACTCCAAATACTGTGCCGTACTACCTTCACACCGTAACGCACAACAAGGTTCGTCTGCATTTTCTTCATATTTCTTATGTAAGTATCAGAGAATTTATTTGAGGAGTGTAGGAATATTTTCTTGCGATAAACTTGGTGCTCGTCCGAAACGAGCTTTCTTGTTCCTGTTGTATTGCGGTTTTATGACTTGAAGGAATTTCCTTTTCTCTCTACTCTGTGTTTCTGGGGTTTATCGACTTTTTGTGATTGACCAGACTGACATCGACAATTTCGAACATACACCTCAACTAGCTTACCTTGAATATAATTTTTTGAGCATTTTAAAATTGTCTACTTTCTTGAGACCGACGCACACCTTTTTCATTAATCTTACTGCAGTCATGTCGCATAGTTATAAATTTGTTTACTAAACTCCCTAGACGTTTAGCTTCTATATAACATTGTTAGGTCGTTGTGCGCATGACCTGTCAGTGGTGTTGTGCTTGTTAGGCTTGCCAGACTACTCCATTATTTCGTAAAGGTTTACTTTTCCAAATTCTCGGCTGCCTCAAAAATCATGAATCGGGTGCTTGCACAGCTCCACTTCATTTCTTTCATCAAAGAAAGGTCTACGTAAAGAAATTACGGCTTTCTGCAGAGTCTCATCCGAGAAGTTGTACGTAAAAAGGGTAAAGGATAAAGCATTTGCCGTTGATCAATCCCTTTTGGGATGCGGCACGCATTCTACTTCCATTTGTACATTCGTAGTGGCGTTTGAATGCGATGTGGCCTATACAATGACTTGCGGGGGCCAGCCGATGTACAAGTCAGTGTTTTTATCCTCCCAGACAAGTCTGGTACCAATTAACCGACCCGGAGGGATGGAAGTTTCGACTCCGACCCAGAGTTTATCCCCTAACGTGCGTGGTAGGTGCTTACTTGCACGGATACATTCGCCCAAAAAGGTTAGATTCAAGAATCAACCTCAAACCGTTGCTCTCCTCTTCAGTTCTCCAGTTGACCATAGTGTTACTCATTTCTCGTTTCTCTGCAGAAATGGTTTCGGCAAGAATTTCTGCTCGAATGTTAGGATAAAAAAACGTTCGAAATGTTACATTCCTCCTTCATCAACGTTTTTTGTATGCAATTTCTTTATCTCATCGCTCATATTGTTGTTGAAGAATTGCTGGGGCAAGTTCAGGCTAATATGAATACGAATAGAAGTGTAGCGATGAAGTAATCTCTAGAGTACAAGAGCTTAAATGCATAGGGATGATTATTTTCCTTCTTTTGCCGCGTTCTATTACTGGATACTAAGCATCAAGCAGGCTCACTCTAATCCGGACATGTATGCTGAATCTGTTGCATTATATCATTTAGTCGCGAGTATGGAACCCAACGGCACGACTGCCGGTCCGAGAGTGAGACCCCTGGTCAGATCTCGTCCAGGCCAGCCAAGCGTTCCTATTTGGGGGATGGCTAATGGGAAGCATTTTTGTGTAGGACGATAATAATATTTTACTTTTTGTTATTAGCTGTCTCCTGCAATATTAAGTAGCCCATCGGTTTGCTTAGGCGAATATATTCTTGGTTTATAGTTGGGTTAGTCTCTAATGAAATAATTCAAGGGATTATTCTGAGTGTTGACTTGATTAATCTTAGAGCCGCGTTCGTATTTTTCATGTTCATAGAAGCACTGATTGCATATTTGGTTCATACAAGGGTTTTGGATATTAGCCGATCTTGTGACCATGCTTAGTCTCCTAAACAATTCCTATCAGATGTTTAATTTCGTACTAATGGGAGTTTTACTTGTTTGTTGCATTGTTTTGGCTGTGTTATATGCTGAGAAATTTGGTAGCGTCTATTGCCGCCAAGCTACTTTGTCCCCGAAGCAACTATTACTTGTTAAACTTTACTTGACTTTCTTCTTTCGATGATTTCGATTTCCTCTTTTGATGGGATTCGCTTTATTTCCCTTTTCTTAGTTTCCACTCACTTGGTAACTTGTAATCCTTTTTAGCTCATTCAACGCAATGTTTTGTAGTATTCGAGTCAGGTCGCTCGTGTCCTCTGGAAAGGGGGACCATCATAGCAGAGCCGATTCGGTGATATTGGACTGAGCATAGAGAGGGGAGAAACGCTAGGGAGAACACATAATTGCTCACATCCTACCCCAGAATCCCTTCCCCTGCCTAAGGCTTAGTCCCAAGCAGCCAATGGCTCACTAGCTTGAATGCCCCCCCCCCCCCCAACGCCGCGAGCGCCCGAGCCAGAGTATTATCAGGAAGACCGGGCTATTCCAGTATTAGGGAAGTATGATGCAGTTTCTCGGACGAGCTAGTAAACTCGAACTCCAGATTTCAGCATGTCAATGACTGGCCCACCCGTAGGCTAGCACTACACTCCACCCCATGGTCAGAGTTTACAGTAGCTTTTGGGAATCAACCGCACCATTGATGCCCCCGCTAACTGATAGGACCCAGGAACTTTTACATTTGTATCTAACTTTCCATAATGGCGCGGTTCTGCAAACCTGCCTGCGCTACATCCGCATAGTTTGGTCATTGCTAGGCTGATCGCTAGCTCATCACTGATGCCTAACGCCTCGGTCGGTCGTCGGCCATCGCATCGATTCACTTCGGATTGCTCGCGGGGCGGGCGCGCCGCGGTCATAAGATGCGTGAGGAAATCGACCGGCCGTCGTTGTCGCAAGTCCGACCACGTCCTATGCATTACTTGTGGTCATGTCTGGCTTCAACTCGAAATACTTGAGTGGATATGAATGTTTTAGTCATGCATGCTCTTGCGAAAGAGTTTTCTAGCTTATTTTATAAACGATCCAATGAACAACAGGGACCACTTACTCGAGAGTTTACATAGTACAACGCCAATTGGCCATAGATTCGGCTCTGCGAGGTTGCATAAGATTTGAGTCGGGATTTGTTTTCGGGCAATACTGAATTAAAAGACTGCCATTTGATATGCATATAACTGTAGGCTTTTATTTATGAGAGATTTGACCAAATCTCTTTGGCTAGAACGACCGAATGGAATTTCATCTTTACAAAAAATGACTAGCCCTTCATGACCGTGGGTGGGTGAAGAAGAAAAAAGCCCCGTTTCTGCATCTTGAATGGAATTTAACTACGATTAATCTTGCAGTAGTATTAATCAGAAAAGAAGGCAATGATTCCGCCGGGAAGGGGAAGGTTTTCATTGTATTGGTGGTTTTTCTACTGACAAGTTGAACTGTAAAGTTTCATTCTTTGTAGTATGATTCATGTAATTCCAGTCTGTGATTAAGCGATCTGTGTTAGTCAATCGTTACTTTAGTGCCAGAGGCTCTTTTTCATTCCTGAGAAAATGATTTATCTGTCATCTTTATTTTTCAAAAGTTCCTTTCGGATAGCGCTGATTATGTCGTATTCGCTTGGCAAAAATGTCGTTTCGATCTCATGTACAGTTCTTGGGTCACGAATGTGTCCATTCGAACTTATCCTACACCGTCCTTCTCCATTTACAAAGTCGTTACTATCTATCTCGAAAATTATAAGCAAAATTCCGCATGAAGTTTACGTAGAAATATTCTCGGTCAAACTGTTTGGGTGCAAACCCTTTTTTTACGCACTTTTTCTTTCAGATGATGAACTTTTTCACGCAAAGAAAAAACGGTGGCGAACTCTCTCGTTCCGTTTCCTCGTCAAGCAAGTCGGGTTCACGTTCCCCAGATAGCGTGGTGCGTCTTACGTTAGATACTGGAGTAGGATTACACTAAGAAGCTTACATTCAGGAGCGCAATAGGCCTCCGAGAAACGACTCGGCTAAAGTGGATGAAGGCGAGGACACTCAGGGTGATAACGACTCTAAAGCGTGGGTTGTTGGCCGCTTTCTTCTTCAACCCTGTAGAAATTTATAATGGTTCATCAGATCGATCTTCTGATTTTGTTCAGGCATGGCCCTACAACTCGTAACCGTTGGAAAGTTTATGTCAATCAATGCGAGGAAAAGAAGAAAAGGGTGAGTTCTCCCAGTTCACTTTTTATCTTCACAGAAGTTGTGCGCGATTTTAAACATTCGTCATGTAATGTGATACAGAGCAATAACATGATTAGCTTTCATCTCTTGGTCACAATCTTTGAATCAAATCTCCTCAGAGAGAGTTAGGTTGATAGTGTGGAAGTCATATCTACTACTGTTGTGTTGGGGAAATCCCAACACATCCTGGTCTCGCTTGCTTCATTTCTCTTCAAATCTCTATTTACTCAACTCCGCTTTGCTCAAAATTTGAAATCGAGTCGGCATCATTTATGAAAGCTAGCAGCATTACTCTTTAATAAGCACGTTCACTTCGAAAGTACTCCAAGTTGAATTGCTGTTTTTGCATGCGTGTCAATGCTATCTTGCATTGTTTGTCACTGCAGTGATCGCGGTAATGTTGCAGTGATGACAAACTAGCCACGTTGCTTTTTTGTTAGACCCGCGAAAGTTCTCAGCACAGGGTCTCAGTTTCTTCATCGCTATGCCTTCGTCATGTCTTTTGATGCTCTCGTTACTCCTGCGTTTTTTTTTTCGAATTGAGGTTCCTCTTCAAAGCATCCGTTGTAGCAGATAGATTTCTGGCAAAGTGTGAAATAGTACGTAGTTAGTCGGGTGAAATGAATTCGGGTAATGATGATACAAGTTCAAGCGTATGTGTAATTTATGCCGCACACCTTCTTCTATAGGTAGCAATTTGAAAGTTCAGGAGGAATTTCTGAAGTGTTAACTGATTATGTGTGTCGTTGGTGCTATTGATCAGAAAATCTCAAAGAGTTTTTTTTTATTGTACATGTTACTACCACCTTGATGAAGGAAGTACACCTACACCTATACTAGAGTAGGAACTAACAAGTGCTAACATTACTTTTCATGACTTGTTTCGCTTGCTAAATCCACTTTATAGTTTATATAAAAGTAAACTATTCTATTTGCATATAAAAAGGAAGCGTGACCCTAAAAACACCTAAGTGGCATTATCTTTGTCTCTGGTAATTTATCTATTGGTAATTTATATGGTAGTAGTGATGTCCAAGTGAAACTTTTTAGCTCGGCTTTTGAAAATTTTGGCTCTAAATTTCGTGTGGGAAAAGTTCTTTTTCTCGAATGCCGACTTAACAGATGTGCCTGATGGCTTCATTCAATTACGATGACAATTATTTCGGGCATAGCTTTCGTTCGGCTTACGTTACGTTCCTTCTTCGTTTGAGAGCAACGTTTTCCATGCTCTTTTATCATAATCTCAATTTCACCCCACAAGCCATTTGAATTTAAAACGTAGCGGTTGGTCAGATCAGCTTTCCGTACTCATTCACGCGTGTTTTAGGGCTCTCCAATGCCTGGAAGCCCACGATGGAATGAAGCCGATACCGATTACGTGCCTCCAGGTCTAAAGAAGCAGCGCAAGTCCCATCATGTTGGAAGCTCTTCACATCACAAGAGCGATAGCTCGAAGAAACAAGCTGTTCGTTCACGGGTAGATTCGCAGGGGTTATGCAATGTAGATACTTTTCTTGTGGAACTGGATTTGACCAGCTCGCAATCACTGTTTTTTTATGCCACCAATTGTTTCAGCCGGTGGCACGTGTCTCGGATGATGCTCGAGAGGGTATTGAAAAAATGCACGCGCTCATCTCCACCCCTCGCCCTGTGGACATGAATGTTGGCGATGGCTTGGTCCGCGTAGACCTACCTCACGCACCACAACCGACCGAAAAATTGTACAGTGAGGGAGAAGAACTTAATGATGGTAAATCTGTTGTGCGTATCATCGACAAGGAGACAGAGGATGTCCTGTCGGCGAAAATTCCAATTGACGCGTTATGTCGTAGGTTTTTTTCCTCAGACCATTCAAGAATTCTCGGAAATCCTCCAAACACATTTATGAGATTTCAGTAAGCTACAGAAATGGAATTATGGCATTCTTGGAATATATGAAAACTCCGAGTTTCCGCCAAGATATCGAAAGAGACATTGCGAATGAAAGAGTGAGTTTTTCTTTTCTTTCGCCATCATGTTTTTTTTCTGTTTTCGCCATCAAATAACAGTCTTGCTGATCTAGTTTTCATACTTTTGTTGATATTTAGGCCCGCAACGCTGAATTACTTGAGAAAGTGCGCCAAGCGAGCATCGCTGTAGCTGCTCAAAGGTCACAAGGGTGTCTGTGCCCTATACGAGCGCTTGAATGATCTTGGCATGAGTGATGTAGAAACACCAACTGAACTGTTACAAGGGTAAGTTACATGCTTTTCCAAGTGTTTCTCATCTTTTCTGAAGTTGGTGATGCATTTATTCCATATGACACTTCGGGTTTGGACACCTGTTCAATGCCTTTTAATGCGTTTGTATCGAATTAAGGTAAAAAATTGATGCGCACCACGAAGCGATCGGAACAGCGAGGTTGTTATTGTTTTGAATCGGAAGGAGTTTGGTGTTGTAGCAGTGCCGGTCATACGGGAATAAATGTGATGATATGATCCTAACTCCTGCGTTTCATGGTTGCAATGTTAGAGTGACGTTGTACGTGCACTGTGCGACACCTTATGAGGGACAAACTTGTTGAGCCTCCACGTTAAGTATTGTCTTCTTTTATAGGAGATTGTTCATAGCGAAACCGATTGGGCGCAGTTAATATAGCCGCTTTGTCAGCGATTTGGCGACAATCCTTTGAACGTTGAAGATTTACTACAGACTGTGCTGCAACAGACAGGTGGTGATACCGCTGCCTCTGCGGCACTCCGTCTGGAATCTGAAAATGAAGGCGTCGAGGGTATGCTTTTTTCTCCCGGCGCCGGTCCAGCGAATATTGGGCAACGCAACTCATGCTGGCAACGTATCACGAAGACCTCGTCAGCGTCCTCGAGCAGGACCTGGTGGAGCACGAGGAAAGGGTAAACCAGAGGAAAACTCCGAAGAAATGCAGCGTCAAATCAACGAGATTGTTCAAGCTGTGGGTTCTAAAAAATATAAATTTTTGGCTATTTTCTTATTCTCCTTAAGCTGATAAGGTTATATTATTATTAGCTTTTTGTTTTGGAATTTACTCGGTATATTTTCCACTATATATGACTGAAATCAAACTGTATTTTAACTGGTTTCAACTTTCATGTAGTTTTGTCTCAATGAAATTGACGCAATGTTTTTCATAGTATACATTATTACGCAATCCTTTTAGCTTGGTTGTTAGGATGGCATTGCAGATTGAGGAAAACGTTTGATCGTGGGGGTTTGTGAGACTATTCAATTATACTGGATCATTTTTACCTAATGGGAGTAACTCACCAGTTGCTGGGACGACTTCATCATACATTTTTGTTTTAGGCGCTAAAAGTCGACAGCGCAGCTAAAGAGAAGGAAAGGCGTTCCAGAGGAGCTGAACGTCCAGCACGTAGGTCAGGCGCTATGAGTGGGAGCATAGACTCAGTTGTTGTGCCTTTACAACGCTCCACTCCATTTGCTATATCCTCCCGCCGAGATGAGGTAGAAGTCGAAACGGTCTCTACACCTGTGTCAACCAGCAGTTCCCAAATGGCTTTCACATCGATTACTCCTTCAACGGGTAGCGTTTAGATGTTACCCTTGCAATATTATGTCTATTAGTCTCCAATTACCTCTCTACCGTTGTTTTTCTTCGAGAGTCTCTTCATATGCGCTCTTTCATATGTTCTCGTCACCATGTGATTCTATGAAAGATATCCCAGTTTGGATCTTTGTTAGTCTATTTAAACACGTGCCTTTTGACACGTGTTCGCATCTTTCGATTTTAGCATTTTCAAGACGTTGCCACTCTTCTATGACTGCCTTTACTTTCTGCATGGTCTCAAAGCAATATAATCACTCTAGGGTTTTTCTTAACATATTGAAGTGTTGAATTATTCATCATTCACTGAATTTTCTGTAGAATTTTGCTGTAATCTTGGAAAGCTCGGCGGAATATGAGTTCGTGTGTGACAAGCCGCGCCATACCGCAGGCGTCTAATTTTCTGCGTACAGTCGTACTCGTACGATACTGTTTGCTTAAAGCAAGTGATATTCTTTATATTTACGGGTAGACCTTTTGAATAGTCGTTTGTGTGAGGTCGATGTCAATTACTGCTTTACCGTCATTATCAGATATCGTTTGTAACATCGTTTTCTATGGCAGTGCAACTTCATTTTCACTATACTGTCACGACAAATACTATGCTCAGATTCCATTTTCTCAGACCTATTATTTAACTCTACAAATGAATTTTTGAATATTTTGTGCTTGTGTTTTGTTAGACACGGTATTAACCGTCCTTGTACTTTGCGTGCCGTGATGGTGAAAGATTACTGTCTCTATTTCTTCTATTTTCAGTTTTAGTTCAGAAGGTTAATGCGCATATGGATATTTGTTCGAATGAATTGACTACACCTTTCAAGATTCCGCATAAAGATAAGGAAAAAGGAAAAGCCTCACCTGCTGTGGCTACAAGGTGGGTCATTTCGATTACCTTTTTTTTGTGTTTTTTTTTGTCACTCTCATTGTCTTTATTTCGTCAATCCGGGTCATAACATACTCCGAGATTTGTGAAATAGCAGATTCGTCTGAGAAAAGGGCGAAACAAACCATGTATTCTTAATCATGCTTTGTTTTGATATTCCTTTTATGAATTGTATAACCATCTCTTACCTATTTTTTGAAGGTCTCCTCTAGCCGATGCCCATGATACTCGGGAATTTTCTCAGCGGGATATCCAAACGATCAAAATGCGACAAAAGAAGCGGTATTTGCTTTTTTGAGTAATTACTGGTTTGAGAAAGTATTATTGTGGTTCCAGTTATGCAGCCGAACACGCCCGTGAGGCTAAGAAGGCTCGCAAACAACCGGAAACTTCAATTACGCAGGTAGGTATCGTATAACTGCTTTCAGTGCTTGGTTCTATTGGTGACGATGTTCGGTCATTTTGCGAAGTACTTCCTAAAAATTCCTAGTCGTTTAAGGATCCGCTGGCTGTGGTCGACAGGATTTGTGGAGAAATGGCGGCTTCACGGGGAAGAAGGGAGCAAAAACGTGAGGTTGAGGAACGGACACCTCAAGTTGTTAATCATGACGCCACATTATCGCGGGAAGCTCTTGAACGTCATGCTCTAGATGACACCATGGCTCGAGAGGTGCGTGGACTCAACTGCGAATATTTACCTCCTCTTTAATATCCTTTGTAGTTTTGTTGACATTTCTATATTTCCTATGTTGTTATTCAGCTTTCGTATTTCTTCAGTTTGTTCGTCGGGAATCACTCATGGAGCGCCTATTAGGGCATAAAATGCTTTATGGTCGGCTCGAATCTTATACATCAATGGGTTTGTGAAGGTAGATCCACCACCTGAAAGTGCTGTTCCTCGAGTGAGTAATACCTCCATTTCCCTTTCATTGTTCATAATTTTGATAGCACTTTTTGAGTAATACCTTGCATTCTATGCTCTTTGGTGTCTTGTAGACTGATATGGAAATGGACTATGGTGGTATGTCTGCGCCACGAAGAGGACCCAGAACTCCACCACTAGCCGATGCCCCTGCGGTTGCTACCGTTGAGACTCCACAGCGGCCGAAGCAGCAGCGTGGACCGAAAACTCCTCCCGGGTCACCAGGTGAGTTGATTGTTTGTCATTTATCATTAAATTCGTATGTTAGTGCTAATTGACCAATGAAGTTACACGGGGTTGCAATTTTGTGATTTTTCAGGGCCCCGAACTCCGCCACCAATTCAACCTTCGCAACCGCTTCAACCCTCAGTTCCTACTTCTACAGCTCCCACAATGCAGTCGTTACTGGCAAATATTGCCGCGATGGCTGGTACCTCAACTAGTCAACTTGCATCAACATTAGGAGAGGATTTAAACAGAATGGTTGGCAGTGTCAATACGGTAAGTGACATTCATTTTACTGGTTCACGATGTTGCAATTATAAATTTTTAAGGGAGTGTTGTTAGAATCGTTCGTGTCAGCGCTGCGTACTGCAACGGCACAGCAGCCTTCCACTACCAATGATCAAGAAAAAGCCTCCCAATCAGCTGCTCTTAAGCGCGAAGCGTCATCAAAGTACGCTATTGTAGATACTTTTTTCCTTAGATTTGATTCTTAGCCATAATACTTCTTTTGAAGATCGCTATCACGACGGGAAATCGACACAGATTCGGTGAAGATGGAACTTGTATCGGACTGTTCACTGTCACCACTGCAGGCAGATTCGCCATCACGTGCCAATTCTCCGCTTCAGGCGCCTCCTCCTCCACCAATTATAGCTCCTCCGCCACCACCTCCTATTTTGCCGCCACCTCCAATATCTGTTGCTGCTCCTCCACCACCGCCATCACATCATGTTCCTATGGTAAGCCTTCAGACTAACTTACGCACATATTCATGTTCTTATATGAAATGCTTCTACTTTTAGGTGTCTTTTATTCCGATGGCTCCTCCCAATTTGCCCGTTCCGAACCTTGCAGTGCCTCCGCAACCTCCACTGCTTCCACCTCCATTTCCACTTATTCCAAATTTCGCTGCTTTACCACCTCCTATACCGATTTTCGCGGCGCCTGTTGCCGGTCCAACGGTGGCTGCACATGTAGCTACTTCATCAGCCAGTACTGCTCCTACAAATGGTGCTCCTCCACCGTCTCAGCACACGATGATGCCTCCGTCAAATATGAATGGCATGACGAATATACCCAATCTGACCATGCCCCCTCCGTCTATTTCTGTCCAGACAACGATCTCCAACTTATCTACCCGCGTCAATCCACCTGCGAGTTCACAACCGTCCAACCTGCCTCCGTCTTTCGCTGGATCTGTTGGTGGTACTCCTCAGAAAGTGTCTTCGGAAGGAGCTACGCGAAGTAATCAACAGAATTTCAGTCCACCCAAGAATCCTTTGTTCGGTGAAGGTTCTAATGCTGATCGATGTAATGCTAATGCTACAAAGCCAAATGATCCTACCAATTCGGATCCTCGACCGAATTCAGACAGGTGGCGATCCAAAGATCGTACGGAAGGACCCAGAGGATCGGGTGCAGATGATTCTACTGGTAATAAGACCAACGCACGGTTCGATCCTAAGAAGCGACAGAAATCTGCAGATAATACATTCGCCAAGGGACAGCGCGGTATGAACTTACGGAAGAAGTATGAGCGTGGTCAGTACCGTGGAGGTCCAAGTCGTCCACAAAATGCGAAGCCAGACACGTCATGTCTACCCACTTCATTGGCGCCTCTTCCTTCGGAACTACAACAAGAGGCTAAGCGCAAACAGCCTGAAATGCCTACTCAAGAGGATTCTGAGGCCACTAGCCGAAAGGTGACTAGTACACTGTTGTCTGCACTCGGCATTGGGTCTTCATCGTCTGCTTCGAAGCCGCAACAACAAACGCCATCAAAGCCACAGCATACACCATCACAGGCCCAACATCCATCACCGCAGGTGCAACACCCACCACCGAAACCTCAACGTCAGCAGTCTCCTCACCCTCCAGACCGCAAGATGTCAGTGGATCGGTTCAACAACGATCGTCGCCCCTTCCCTGGTGGTCGTATTCCCCCACCACCCCCACCTGGCTTTCCTCCCTGTCCTCCTCCGCCTCCAGGTTTCCCATTGCCTCCTCTACCCCCGCCTGGTTTCCCACCTGGTCCTCCGCCACCTGGTTTCCCACCATTCCCTCCTCCGCCAGGTTTTCCTTCACCTTTCATGGGTCCCCGTCCACCGCAACCTCGTCCGTTTTCTGACAACTCAACACCATCTCGAGACAATCGGCCGTTTCAGCAAAATCGAGGTAAAAGTGGGCGTCCTTATCGGCCACGCGATTGATCACCGCTACATTATCGGGTCCTGGTTTGAATTTTTCAATATTTCTTTCTTATACTAACATCTCTGATTATTTGCCAATCATGAAACACGTGCGAGGTTTTATCGGCGCACGAAGGGTAGCGCTGTATTCGTACACACGTTCTCGTTTTGAGTGCTACATAGTCATCAATAGGTAGTTGTCCTTTGTCTGATCTTGACATCGGCATTGCAAGATTCATTTTTTAGTATGTTTTCTTTTCTTCAAGAGATCCATAGTTTAGCGGTCATCATATTGACCATTGAAATTGTTTCTATGTTGATATGTTGTTCATTTTTCCTATGTGATCGTGCTGAATGGTTTTTCATAAAGATATTACTCTATCGCCTATTTGGATGTCAACAATTTTGGAGGAAATTCTGAGAATCTCATACTCACTACTTTCGTGAGTTTCTTTTCGGAAAATACATTTTCAAAAAAAACATCTAAGATCCTGTCCATGGTCTTTTTAGTGGGTGTCATTTTGCATCCACGAGTATTCCTTTTGATCGATTTCCTATTCCTTTTCTATTCACCATTTCTTTCACACGTCCATCGTGTCTTTCTTCTGGTCTTTCTTGTCGTCCTCTCAACGACAACTCTGTTGCCAATTCATAATATTCAAGTTCTAATCAAAATTTTCGTCAAATAGTCGTCGCTCACGCCAACTGCATCTCAACTGGCGTTTTGCTGGTGATCTGGTGATCTTCAGGCGATGACGCTTCTTGCACGTGAAAAGGCAGATTCATGTGATTTTATGAATAATTGCGTTCAATATAAATTGTTGTGTATTATTTGATTTGAATTATTCATTCTGAATGGTGACACATGCATCATTGATACGATCAATAATGATCAAATGAGTGAAGGGAAAGGTCTTCTCCTGGATTGGGCTATGGAGCATGCGTTGAAACTGTTTGTCCCAGTATCTATTCATTGAAGCCTTCTATATTCTGAACATGGTGCGCGAATTAATGACTGGTACTTTCGGGACAGTCGGTAATGATTGGATGTATCGATCTGCAGCTATGTTGGCTCACAGGCTGTAACGCGAAAGATCTAGTACTGCCACGAAAATCGTTCTTTCTTTCCATTCACGAACATTTGAGTTGAGCATCAAATCAGTTTTCTTGTTCACCTTTTAGTAAATCATGACTTGCTGGGCAAAATTTTGAAATAAGAATATGGTTTACTTTTTCGAATTTCTTTCTCTTTTTCTCCTTCTATGAGTAGTAGAAGCAGTGATGGTGCCGAATAATGCTCCAATCACTGATGCCTCTGCATATGTCAGCATGAGCTGTTCTTGTGGTGCACATTTAAAGAGTTCCTGGAGTTAAAAACTATTCGTTGGAAATTTCTGCATTTGAGCTATTCGGTTGTTGAAAATCCCCACATTTGAGGCTACAAATGCATTCAACCCATTTGCCGCGCCATGTTGACGACATTATGGTTTCTTTTTTCGTCTATTTCTCAGTATCAATACTGGCTAGCAGTGATTAAATCATGGACCATGTCTCTGCTCCCGGGGATGCGTCCCACGCGCTAGTTCTATACTGCTAGCTTAGTAAGGCATGTGGGGGAAGGACAGGATATGATCAAAGGACTTGGCGATGAAGCTGTTGTTGTAGCTGTTCTTCCCTGTAGGAGATGCTTTCTCTGAGAGTGGCGCTGTTTGGAGTCTCGCAGCGCTGGTGTGGTGAGGAAACCCTTGTCTTCCTCTGAGGCTTAGGATATAAGGCGAGAAGAGGCAACCGCCCTAGGGGGAGATAGGCCGAAGTACTAAATTGCGGAAAACTCTGTGCTCAGAAAAGAGATTGGCTACTCTGAAAAGGCAGATTCATGTGGTTTTATGAATAATTGCGTTCAATATAAATTGTTATGTATTTTTGATTTGAATTATTCATTCTGAATGGTGACACATGCATCATTGATACGATCAATAATGATCAAATGAGTGAAGGGAAAGGCTTATCCTCCTGGATTTGGGCCTGTTGAATTGCATTGACTAGATTGTCACAGCATCTTATTCATTCGAATTCTTCTATATTCTGAATCATAGTGCCCGAATTCATATTCTGTACTTTACGGACAGTTTGTACATGATCGATATATCAGATCTGCGCTATCTGGCTCATAAAGGCCACCAAAATTCCAGATAACCACGAAAATCGTTCTTTCTTTCCATTCACAAACACTTTAGTTGAGAATCGGAACAGTTTTCTTTGTTCACCTTTTGAGTGGATACAAATCTTGACACATGTTTTGGGTCATTGAACTTGAAGAGTTGGATGCGTAGCTGTCTGGGCAGGGTTTTAAGATAAGGGTATGGTTTGCTTGTTTGAATTTCTTTCTCTTTTTTTCCATTCTATGAGCAGTGATAGTGCGGAATACTGCTCAAATCACTCACTATGCATCCGCCGTTCTATCAGGTCACGAACTGTTCTTTCTGGACAGCCTGTACATCAATCAATGGGTCAGATCTGCTCTATCTGGCTTATGAAGGCTACTAAATTTCCGCTGTAGCCATGAAAATCATTCTTTCTTTCCATGCACGAGCATTTGAGTTGAGCATCGAGCAGTTTTCTTTGTTCACCTTTTGAGTGGATACAAATCATGACATCTTTGTTTTGGGTTATTGAACTTGAAGGGATAGATACGTAACTTTCTGGAGAGTCAGTACATGAGGAGTTATTGAAGTAAAACGCTATTCGGTTGTTGAAAATTTCTAGGGTTGAAGCTATAAATGCATCCAACCCATTGCCAACCGCTGTCATGTGGGCATATCCGTAGGTTTTGTTTCTCAGCCGATAATCCAGCGTAATTTTATCAGTATCCAAATGTACGATTACTTCTGTGCTCTGAAAAGAGTTACTTGGAAAAA
>MU873186.1:0-11746 GCA_036418205.1 Ostertagia ostertagi | reverse complement strand
ATCCAGCAGTTAAAAATTTGCTTGAGGAACAACGAAGACATTCACATTTAGTAGCAAGCTGGTGCGGCATTTATCGGTGCTTATCCTTCCAAATATCTGAGATCCTGGTTCCTCCTTCTCCTTCTTTGCTTTACACTCGCTTCTTGAGGGCAGTCGTGTGAAAAATTGGTCGCCCGCTTGGAAGGGAAGTATGGCTGCTAGGAAGTGCTGCAGTAAAGGAAAACTGAAGAATCCGATCTAAAACCTTCAAAACGGGACCCCTGTTCTTCCTAGTTTACGCGTTGGGTCTGCCTCATCGGTGTTGACGTCATCAACGTAGACACCCTGCTCTGCCTCTCTGCTAAAACGGATAGAGTCCGACAGCAGGGGCCAGTAGATGTGGTAGTCAAACGATGGGCGTGGATAGGCTCTAAGTGAGTTGCCGCCGCGGGCCAGGTTTTTGTAGACCGGTAGGGTCTCACACTTCACAGCAAAACGCTACCTGATCCGTTTCCCTTAAAAGACCTGCCTCCTATCACAGTAGATATACAACGGAACAGGAGGCGCTCTTCGACTTCTAGAGAATCTTATCACTTGCTTTAAATTACATGAAAAAGGGCGTGTTTCATCCGGTACCCGACAGGGGGCCCGTTGCGCGACAAGAGGGCAGAAACGTGGTCTAGTCAGAGGACTAATCGTACTGTGGCTATTTAGCGTCAAGTTAAATAGAATGTGCTATAGTACGTCCCACATCGCACAGTACGCGCTGCGACTCGTCCGCTGACCCGTCTGCGTCTCTGCCTTCTCGCCGCGCGACGGGCCTCCTGTCGGGTACCCATTTACTTCAGCACAATAAATTTCGAACCATTCTAGCCACACCGGCCGATCGGATCGCATCTGAATTCAACGGAGAGCGATATGTTGAGCTGTTCTTCAGAGTGCATCTGAAGAGGAAAACTCTGTACTATGGCCTGAACTGGATCATACCATCGATTCTGATCTCAATCAGTAACGTTCTCGGCTTCACCATGCCACCAGAGTGTGGTGAAAAGATTACCTTACGTAAGTCATATTGTTTTGCTCCCTAATCTAGCATCGTTGCGAAAGAGTTGAAAAAATAATTTAGTTTTGAATGGAAGTTACGAATTTACGGGCTAAAGATTAGCTCCGCTAAAAATAGGGAACAGATTGCCCGACTTTTTCGCAGTTGCCAACTTTCGCTGTTCGCCAACTTTACCTTTCACCTTATTTCTCACTTTGCTTACTTTTACTTCGATTTTTACGGTTACATATTTTTGCAAGAACATTGGCGCAATCTTATGAGTACATAAACGAAATAAAATAAACTAAAACTTCTTCGTCGATAAGGGATAAAGAAGAGTTTCCTGTCACGATCATTGCGACAACGAAATCGTGGATCTTATATTAGTAGTCACTTGGTTCCGTAGAGTTTTTTTTTCATGTTTTTCAAGCCATTTTTATGCCCTCTATATATGTATCTTCTATTTCTCACTTATTTTATAATTGGAAGTTCCAGTTCTTTTTTCAACTCAGAATTTTTTTTCTTTTCCATTGGTCAGTTGGTATCACGGTACTCAATTCAACCTCTCTCAGCTGATCAGTAGTAAGAGGTTTTAACGATTGATTACAGAAATCACGAATCTTCTCTCCGTGACTGTGTTCCTCGGAATGGTCTCCGAGATCACTCCACCTACTTCGGAATCGATCCCTATAATCGGTATTAATAATGTTTGGCAAGAACTAATGGCCAGTAATTGCTGAAAAAAAGCGTTTTCGTTTCCAGCGGTATTCTTCTCACTCTCAATGCTTTTACTGGGCTGCTCTATCATAGCGACGTTGGTCATTATCAATGTTCACTTCCGATCTCCAAGGAACTCATCAAATGGGGAAATGGGTGAGTTTCTTGAGTTCCGCAGTGGTTCGCAGCCATTTGCGCCGCCTGCTTAGCAAAGTCATCTCCTACGAGATACCATGAAAATCACGAGCTTCTCATTAGAGTGGTAGTGAAATACCCTTGATAACACTCTAAAGTGGTGATTAGGGGCCGTTGACCGAGCATAAAAAAACTGGGGAAACTACGAAATGACCTTGGAATAAACCATGAGCTTCTACATTGTTTGCGAATCTTCCACCGTGCCTTGATTTTTGAACCTTGTTGATTCGGATCATACTCAAAATCACTAAGTCTGCATCGCGGAATGCTAATAATGTCCAGCAACGACTCTCTCAATGTTGGCATGGAATTTCGATGTGTAGGAATTTGTTGTAGCCTGTCCGAGATTGCAGTAGCTTTTAATGGGCTTATGTTTCGGCCTCTTCGCCTCGTCAGAGCCTAAATCTTTGTCGCCATAGCGCAGGATCGGCCACCTAAGCAGCACACTTTTGCGTGAAAAATAAGACCAGAAAGGACCAAAAAAACAAAAAGTAAGATAATGAAGTTAGTGTAGGACAAGCTGCAACATTTCGACCTGTAGGCTGAATTCCTATAGATCAGAATGCTAATAGTTGCCGTTGAAAAAATCGCTTACGTCGGAGTGAAGCGCGCGCTCGCTATAGCGATCTGACGATCTTGCCCGAGTGAATGTGTGCTTAATATGTTTGCAGAGTGTAGATTCCTTCGTGTGTATCTCTGCCTCGTATGCCCGCGTAAGCAGGGTGAAAATCGTGTCGAGTACGTGGTCGCAGAGGTACGACCCCCCCCCGAAATCGAGATCCTGGCACGACCCCCTCTAACAGAGCAAATTAATTCAATTAAAATAAATCCTGCAAAACAAATCAAAAAAAATTCTGCAAAATAATGCTAAGGACGCTTCATCTTGTCATCTATGCACGTCTTCCATCGCTGCATACTTTTGTGTACATACTGAAATATCGACTCGAGGAAAGAGGCATTAACTTTGTGTGACCTCAAGGCGAGGTTCGTTCAGAAACGCACAGAAATCCTGAAGACACGGGGTTGCGATTCAATCTTGATTCTTGCTTGAGTATATCAAAACAGCCGAGTGTATCAAAGGCCGATTCAACGGCAGCTGCGGCGCGATTGTCACTGGGTCAGATTTGCCGAAATTTCAAAAAAAAACGTCCGAATCTACACCCTCGATGAAAAGGTTGCATTCCTCCATTTCACAACCTTTGAAGCAGCTTTGAGGTAGAGTTAGATAGAGCTGGATTTCGCGTTTCCAACAAGCATCGAAATTGCTCTGGAAGCCTTCCTTGCAGAAAGATAGGGTCTCTCAAATTTCGTCGAGTAAATGTCGAGGAGGCCTGAAATTTTCACGCGAGTTTTTGCCACTTCAAGAGCAATATATCTCTTATATTGTAAGATCCTGAAAAAGGGAAGATAGTTTTGGAAAGCGGAAGGTTTGCGCTTCCTGATGGTCTGTTTAGTTTTCTTCTACAGCTTTTTGGTTGAAGAGATAATTGCGTCGAGGATCTATCGAGGTCGGATCCGGCCACCTGGAAATCCGCTCCCTCATTCACCATTGCAAGTGTGACTCGTTGGCAACACTCGGAATGTGTCTAGAACAATATCTTTGAACGCAAACAATAAGAATAGGAGCAATCGTCATCATCCGATTTGGTATTGGTATAAGCCATGCATCCCTCCTCCACTCACAGTTGCAGAATCGATTGAAAGGTGTTATATGATGGGGACCTTCGAACGAAACTGTATTGTAGTAGACATAGTGTGTTGTGCTATTCCTGTAACCTAAAAAACAACTTCATTTGCCCAGCGCTTTTTCTTCACGGTTGTCGTTTTTCCGACAGGGTCCCTAACAACAGCGTCATTCTCAGCGAGGTATTAAGGGAGAAGGAGCGAGTGATAGGCGGAGGAGGTGCCTTTGCAGCGCGTGCGCACATGTGGCACTCTTCTTTGCGGGGATGCACTTTCATTCTTTGTACTGCCTTCAAATACGCCCTTCTCATGAAGGTGGAGGAATGGAGCGACTGAACCTGCAAAGAAAATTTAATATCATGTTTTTTTTCGGATGTTTTCATTTTCTGCTGCGCTATACCCTATTACCTATCTGCACCATGATACCACTTCTGTTACTGACCCCAAGAGTACGACCCCCCATGGACCAGCCCAACAGGTACGACCCCCCTGTCGAGGATTTCCTCGACCGATATTCACCCTGCCAGGCTCGGTGCTCAGGTCGCGCAATTGCGCGAATCTCAAAAGCGCAAGGACCTCATTTGAACAATTGAAACAGTGAATATGAAACAAGTAGAATTATGTACAGTCGTCGTCCAACCATCACACCAAGCAAAGATGGCGGCGGAATCGAGAGCACCTCGCACTATGTTCGGGACCCTTGTGGTTTCTGTGATGCGTCGCGCGATTCGCGATCGCTTACTCTGAGACCAGCCTAAGGCTCAAGTACCAGTCGTGGTTAAGCGGACTTACATGAGAAAAAAAAAGACGACGAGAAATTAGAGAGGCAGCCGCAACGTTGATCCACCAGCAAGAAATCCTCTAGAAGCTTTTTTGCTGGAACGTCAAAGTTGCACACATGCACCCCAAACTTCTCGTTGAAGGTGGAATTCGCGCTTCAAGGCCAGCCATTAGAAATCAAGGCATAGGTTGGTCAGATGGCGCTGGAATGAAGCGAAAGGATCACGCACAAACGCGACGTGCATGTCCAGAAACCAAGAAATGAGAACCCCGCCACTGCGCGCTCATTTCCGCGCCGTCCTGATTCTCATTGGTGGGTGCTGCCCTCTTCGACGATAACGCGCTCTCTGCTAAACAGCTAGAGGTTCGGCGGGGTAGGGTGAGCGTACCGCAGCAGCGCCGCGGAGCCATGCTGGATCGCGGGGGCATATCCTTCGCTGCAAAGTGCGTGTCGGTCTGCTCCCTTTGGAAAGGCCCCATGTCATTCAGATAAGTGAGTATCCCCTTCCGACACCTTGCTAATCGTAGCGTCTTTTGAATTCAGTTTTCTGCCCTACTCCAGGTCAAACGTATAAGCCTCCTTCGAACTCTTACTCAAAGTGGTTTTTCGACCTTCATATCACTCTGAAATCAGCATGATCTCATCCGTTGAGAAGCACTCTAGTAGCGCTGGGTCAAGCTGCGGTTTGCATGACCTTCTCACAACTTGTAGACTCGGAGTGAAGAGTACTTTACCTTTCCTGAGACGATCCTATCCTAAACTGAATCCGCCAAAGGGTGGGAGGGTGAATCTGAGAATAAAAAAAGCAGCAACGCGGGGCTATTTGTGGGGTTAATGATATTCATGGGATAACGCCCACGAGTCACTGTCAGTTTCTTCCAAAATGATAGTGAGGAACTCTAATAGGTTTCGAAGACAGAGGAGGACTTTTGACACAAGTCGGTAAAATTGCTGAAGAAAAAGCGGTCTAGTATCAAAACCTTTTTGTGACGAGAATGTCTCTAAGTTCAAAGAGGACACTTGAACTGAACCTATTGCAAAATTCTCAATACGGTCTATGGCAATTCAACATTCTTTTTATTAACTTTTTTGTTCTCACTTTCAACTGTTCATGTTTATTTAGATACAATTAATCTTCCTGGAATGGTTACCGTGGTTTCTTCTGATGTCACGTCCTGGAAAAAAGTTTACGCGGCGGCGGCAAAAAGGCTCCTCCGAAAATGGAGACGAAGTGAGTTGAACTTCCCTTCGCCGACGCTCATTGTTTGAACATCATTTTGAAGTTCGACGGAGGCTGATCGGTGTGAAGGTTCACCTCTAGTACATGTGGTCCCGTTGCTCACATTGCGGTTTCCACCATTGTCTCCATTCGCCTGCAGCGCGCTAGGGTCAGCCAGTAGATTTACCACTCCATGGGCCGCTCAAATTTCGTTCCTTTCTTGCGGAAATTTCGTAAATTTGGTGTTCGTCCGTCAGCCCAATCCGGCCGGCAACCTCTCCCGCCAGTGATCAAAGCATAATGTAAGCTAGCTATTGTGAAAGCCAGTGGAAGGGCACATATCGCTTTAAAAAAAAGAGCAAATTGAACAATTTAGTTAAAATAACCTGCCGTGTAGGGTTTGATTTTAACTCGTGTCGCACGCGTAGAATTCATGCCACTGAACACTTATTCCGGCTGGTAGAACTAATTTGATTGTAGCTGAGAACGTAGAAATGTCCCTAATCTCACCCGAACTCGAATTGGTGCTTCGGCCGAATCTTGACTGCGTTGTTCTGAACGAAGATATTTACGAGGTCTTTAAGTGGGTGTATGTACTTGAGTAATAAGTACTTTTTGAGTCACCGAGTTACCGCCACGTCAACCGTCAACAATAAGTCTTCCCTCCAATTAAACGTTTTGTGAGCAATTTTGCTGAAAAGTGGCGCATGACTCAAATACGCAACTCCTCTTTGTACTCAGCAAAATGATTGTCTGCAGTTTCGACTTATTCATCAATTCTACCCCAAATTTTGAAGTGTTTCAGCCATTCCGAAAAACTGCTGGGAAGCATGTTGTGGTGATAGACGACGAACAAAATAGTCGATTTCTGAATGGAGGAATTCCTGGCATGGAAAAGGTCAAAGGTTTGTTTCTGAAGTGCAACAGATGTACTTAATAGATCTACACTGTAAAAGCAAAATAGTGGTTGGGATTTGAAAAAAAAAATCTCCAAAAAATGCAAAAAGCGGTGTTGAACTGAACTGGTCATACTAAAAACAATGCTGGCGGTTCTAAACAACTTACTCAGTGCTCATGAAAAAGTGCGAAAGAATTTCTTTTTGCATATTTCGCTCAAGAACGACGATTTCTAGTTCTGGAATTCCTTGCAAAGGTGGGTGAGCTTCCCTGGTGAGCTTGCGTTCAGGCTTGAGTTTAGGCTTATGCTCAAGCCCATGATTGGGCCTAGTCCTAAGCTCGCTTCTAGCATGTGAGTTGTGCCTAAGTTTTGGGTGACCTGATCTGAGGAGGAGAACTGCAACGCTTCCCCGAATTTGGGATCGTGTCCCCTGAGCCAAATAAGCCCTTATTCCGTTCCCCTCTCCGCTTACACGGCACCTTACAAGGTACAGTCACTAGGTCAACCGGATCAATTGGACAGAGGTTTACATTTTGAACGCGTCTTGCGACACTGACTCAAATCTGCTTTTCAATCTGATTGACGACTATTTGAGCAGAGTTATGAGGTAGCTTTTCGAAGCATGGTGTCTAACTTTCAGTCATAGATTCGCGGTGTAATATAATCGGAAAAGTGAATGTCGTGGGAAACTTCTGGCATCTCTTTATCACCACAAGGTGAGATACGGTTGAAAGAAAGGGGTACCTCGTTTCGGGCGTCATTGCCGAACCTCTCCTCACCTCCAGGTTCACCGTTGAACGCTCTCAATCACCCATTCTACCTCGGTTCTTGCCTTTAAGTACGTATTCACGAACACGATCCGACAAGGAACCCGAAGCATGATTCATCTGAAGAAAAGGTTGATGTCAGAGCCGAGCTGTCTACTTTTTTTTATTTCATAGCGTTCCTTCTCCTTTTTATAGTGGTTATAGGTGGCGTTAGCGGTAGTCGCGTTCCGGTGTGGTTTATTGAGAACTGGATTGCGGAGGTGCACGGAAACTAGTTCATCACTAGCGATAGTTTTTGGCCAGTTATCTCGGCCTACTGTAGCACTTTCACCGCAAATCAATCAGCTAGTCCGAAGTGTACTTTGAACAGATTAATTCTCAGCGTGCGAATTAGAAATTCGAAAGTGAGTACCTAACATCGGGTTTCGTGGACTATTGCTATAACGCTCTACTTGAAGGCACGGGTCGCGACTAGAATTCTAATTGTAACAAATCTTTTTCTTGAGTAAACTAGCGAAACCCTAATCATGAGGCCAGTGGTATCGTGACTGGAGAGTGCGGGACGAGCTGATGCATTTTTTCACCGCTGCGACCGCTGCCATTCTTATCAATCACAGCATACGTGGCATCTACGCCGTTTCGCACACCACGTGCTTTCTCGCGTCTTCACCCTGTGCCAGAGTCAACCCTGCGTTGCGCAGTTCGCAACGGCACGTTGAGAGATCCTCAACGCACGCTGTATGGGCGGAGACACAGACGGCTCGAGCATGCGAGTGTGAATGTTCGCGCGAGAGAACGTGTCTAATCGGGCGAAACTGCGCAACGTGGCCGTTGAGAACTGCGCAACGCAGGGTTGACTCTGCCTGCCACTCTGATCGCACCATTTGACCTGACGTAGCTTTTTTCTCAACAATTTGTTTTGGTTCCTCTTTGCTTCGCTTGATTTTGAATGACAATGGTAGAACTATTCGATCATCACTCGTGCCTTTAATCTGTCAATGAAGAAAGCCTTCTCTTATGACAAAGGAAGCAATATAAATATATTGGGAAATTATTATATTATCTAGCTATCAGTTTTTCACCGGGCTTTTGAACATCGAAGGACGGGATTGCTCAATGCTGCATACTGTGTCGCAGTAATTTCCATGTTCGCGACATCCACTTAACGGATGCCGCCTTCACGCACATACCTTTGGTCATACTGTCCACTACCACACAAGGGCAACCGTCTGTTTATTCGACTTCATAAGTTTTTTAAGACTCTTTAGCTTTCCCCCCCCACCTCCCTCCCTAATATGAACAGTGACTGCTCTGATTTTGCCCACTTTTTTTTCGGGGAAATTTCACCAAGATGGTCGAAAACTCCGTCAACAACGAAGTCCTTTCCCGCTCCGCTGCAACACGACTCTCCAATATCCACCTCCACCACGCCCTCTAAAATTGCAAATACCCCTCGTAACGGCAATCAACATACTAAATACAAAACATAATTCTCTCCACAAACCCAATTATGACCCTCCCACCCCCCCTCCACCCGTTCAAACTTACAACAACGCACGGTTGACACTGGGCGCAGGTCGTCAAGGGGGATGAGCAAGCCGCCCAATTCTGCTGGCCGCCGCACCACATCTCCAGTGTAAACTATGCTTTATTTGGCGTGAAGGACCATTTCTCCCATTTTGCACTTTGTCCTATCGTACATTTCGATGGAATTCGCAAGCGAAATTCCAGAATTCGACCGTTTTCGTTTACTTATGAAGTGTTTTTCCAGCACTGCGTCCTCACCTTATTCGACGCTCGGAAACTTTTGCGGTGGACGACTCGATCGAAATGGGCATACGCGAAATTATTGCTCTGCTGAATGCCTTCAAGGTAACTTATAATGAGCTTTAACTGACGGTGACCTGATTTTTCTGCGTTCAGGATCGGCTCGACGAGGAGGATCGCGACTCTGACTTACAAGCTGATTGGAAGTTCATGGCGATGGTCATCGACCGGCTGTCGCTCTTCCTCTTCACAGTTCTCATCGTCGCCACCACCTCTTTGATATTCCTCTCGACTCCACGACTCTTTGTCAAATCGCCGGTCTACTAGCTCTCCACATGACTGCAATGAAGGCCAGGACAAGCGCGTCGGAGCTCGAGCCGAACTCGACCGGCTGCACAGCGCGAGGCTGTTGTCCTGTCCTTGTACGTAGGAAGAACGTACATGGTCAGCCCTGACCTGCTAAGATCTCAAAGTTCTGAATGGTCTGCGAAACGTTGCCCACTCAGTCGTTCCACCCATCGACGGTTTCCTTTGCCGAACACATTCCACCGATTAATTTTTCAGTTGCCTGTGTCATTTAAGAATCTCGAGACAATGAATCTTGTTTCGTTTTTGCACTTCACCACAGAAGATGACATTTCGCTCGCGTCTACGTCACACTTGAGTGAACGTCGTCCATTTCGCTCTCACTATATGACATCTTATCTCTCTTCTCCGTCATCTGGCAGTAAACGCGCGGTTTGCAAGCCTTCCCTCATCCGAAAATAACCTGAACTCCCGAATCTCCTCTGTTGACGACTCGCTCGTTCCGTATGTTTACCACACTTGACGGTCACATAGTTACACACATATCTCTGCCAGAGAGCTGCCTGCGAAACATTTTTTGAGCTATCGTTAACAGAAAACTCGCTCCCCGGAGAGCAAACTTGACTCGTGGGAAAGTACTGTGTGAAAAATAATTCGGGAAACAATCATGTTCCTGTCGTTTTCACCGATATATTTGCAACTACACAATTCAGTGCAATTATTGGTTTCAGCGGCCCTTCCAGATTCGTGTTCGTTAGGAGGTTTATTGCGTTCTTCTTGCCAACCAGTTTTATGAATTTACCACTGTGTGGTGGGTTGCTCGGGTTCAACCTACCAGGGAGGTCTTTCAGGGCGTGCCAAGCTTTTTGAAAACGGTCTTTTGCATGATATAGGGGCATGCGGGAACCACAGAACCATGGTTCATTTTTCCTGAACGGCCCTCTGAATACCAGAAAAGGGGTCCCTAGTTCGATTCCTCGTGGTGACAAATTTTTGCATTTCGAGTTCGACGTTGGCACCAAAACGAGGTGTGACACCAGAGCGGCCCCACTGTGATATTACAAGATTTCCACCAGCTTTTCAATCAAAGTCTATTTTAAGGCCGATGTCAGACTTTGCGAATCGCGCGATTCGCTAGCGTCTGCGGTCGCGTCGCGGCCAGTGAATCACTCAATTGGCTGGTACCGCAACGCGACCGCGGACGCTAGCGAATCGCGCGATTCGCAAAGTTTTTCATCAAAGTCCTATTTGTAAGGGTTACTGACGGTCCTAATCATGAATATGGTACTAATTATTCATGCTAACTCCATTTTGCGCGAATTTTGGAAACGTCAAACGAAATGCAAAAATTTGTCACCACGAGGAATCGAACTAGGGACCCCCTTTTCTGGTATTCAGAGGGCCGTTCAGGAAAAATGAACCATGGTTCTGTGGTTCCCACATGTGCCCCAATGTCATGCAAGAAACCATTTTGAAAAAGCTTGGCACACCCTGAACGACCTCCCTTGTTAGAAAGCAAGATATGCAAAGTTCATATTTCAAAGACACACTGTATGATGAATAAAGTTAGATCAGTTTATTTCATGTGTAGGGCAGAGCTATTCGATAAGGTAGAATAGGTGTCGGTCTCGCGGCTCTAAGGAAGTTACGGTAATCTGGTGCATTGTCTGCGCCTCGCTCATTCTTGTACCGCCTCGTATGTCGTGTTGCCTCGGCGCCCAGTGACTCTTTTTCGGGAAAGATTGTCATTCTTGAAAAGAAGGCTGTTTATTCGCAAAGTCTTCGACGGTGGTCCGATGACCATTTTTATAATAATTTTTTTCTTTCAAGCGCAGTAACCAACATATGGGTGCTCGCTTCAAAAACGGTATGCGCCGAAAAAATCGAAGGGTTTGAGTTGTGAACTCTCGACGCTCTGCTCCTGAGTAACTAAGCTCTTAGATACTAGAGAGTTGAAGCAACGAGTCATGATGGTTCATTTGTTTAAATATAAGTTTTTTTTATCAACATCAAAACGCTTCTCTTGGAGAACGATTGAATTTTTTGCGACGAATTAAAAGTACGGCGCTATCGCAAGATAAGAGGCATTACCGAGGAAACGCTTGAAACTATCTTTTCATAATAAACGGGACTACAAAACGGTACAAACCCTTAGGAGAGGAACGGGTTGGATTAGAAGAGACTGCAGGGTGCGTGAGCATTTTCATGTTCCTTGGAATTGCACTGCTACCTCCTAGTCGTACTTTCGTATAGCGCAATATTATTATACTATACAAGATATTAAAGGACGAATTCACGATGAAAAAGCAACCCATTTCAAATTAACCTAGGGATGGTGAGTGGTACACGAAAGAAGGAAGAACCATGAGAAACGGCCCAGAACCCGAGAAAT
>MU873185.1:3575-15437 GCA_036418205.1 Ostertagia ostertagi | reverse complement strand
TCATTTAATTACGTGATTTGCGCATTGGTGCGACTCATTGGTCTTGCCTTCTTCACACTAAGTCTCTCTCTCTCTCTCTCTGCTGAACGGCTAGAGTGTGACAGAGAGGAATGCGTACCGAGCCAATGGCGCGCAAATTGGGCCGCGGGAAGGCCAGGATCGCTGAGGGCATGTCTCGATGCAAGTTCCGTATCGTTCCGCACCTTTAGTTGGTCCTTGTCCCTCCACTAGGTGAGTTTCCCCTTATCCGACCTTCGTCCTTATCGTGGAATTCTACATACCCTAACACAATGATCTCAAGATCACCCGAAAGCCTAGCAGTGAGGGGAGTAGCAATTTGACCGAACTCTAGTCAATAGTGTTATGTGGCAACGATGATTCCAAGCACCAAAACCTAGAGTCTGCTCGACGTATTGGTGCTTAGAACCTGGACCTTCTGAGGTATTAGGTACCGGATATCTTAGTGTCGTTTTTTCACCGCGAGTTTCGGACCACCAATATTTTAATTCAAAATCCAGTGAGTGAAACGGCATATCCATCGAATGACTCATTAGCCCTTTCCCATTTACCAGTATGAGTGGAAAACCTCGTACGATTAAAGCTAGGAATTTTTTGAGTCGAAAAAGAGAGGTAGGTCGAATTTGACATCATCTGACAAATCATCCCTCTCACTTGCTAAACAGTTGGGCCTGGACAAAATAGTATACATTTAGTTAGAGTAGGGTCTGCACTGTTGGTGGAAAATTTATTACTTACCAGCTCAACTGGACAATTTTTCCCGGAGTCTTTTTTGCCACATAGGGTCAAAAACGCACCCTTTTTGAGCACACGTGAGTAGCAGATGAGCACATTTATTAGAATTTCTTGGTCAATCAACTTCGTTAGAGCGTCTGTGCACCATCGATCAGTAACTGCTAGGGTGTCCTACCATTCCAGCACAAGACTGGTGCAGCCCCGTTTTGACTGATTTAGCTAGGACCACCTTTTTGGCGACGGTTGCGGGCATCCCTTCAAAGACTTTACTGTCTTTTAAGAAAACTGTGAAAAACCGATGAGCATTTTAAATGGTAGTATTCCCTCCATCAAATGCAATGCTGGTTTGGTGGGCGGAAGTTACAGCTCTCAGCAAGAATTTTGATGCATTTGGTACACACATGCGAATTTGCACACTGGACCCAGGAATTTTCAGAAGAAAGTATAAAAATTGGGGGAAAGTTAAATTGTGAACCAACAATAGAAGACGGTAAGCAACATATTTCGCAATATTAATGAGCAAAAACTGCCTTCTGGATATTGATTTTCCATAGTAATCGGCCCCAAAACTTCCTGAACTCAGAAAAGCGACACTAAGATATCCGGTACCTAATAGTTCTGAGCGGCGCTGGTGGAATGTCCCTCAAAAGCTCTCTTACCATTGAATTCGATACAGTGCTTCCAGCAAATGCGGATATAATCTCGTTTCAGTGTTTTTCGAAAAACAAATGAGACCTCTGTGCAAGTTCTTCCGTACGAATGTGACCCAGCGTCCACTGAGAAGAACACGGTCGCCGTTGGAATGGTTAGTCGAAATTTTTTTTAATCTTACGATTTTTTTAAAGCTACATGTACCGTACGGGCGTAGTGTCCAGCATAGAATTACGGGCGTTTTGTTACCACTCGCCGTACTATCGAGATTTGGGTTGAAGCTGCTCTGTGGTTAATAATTTTCTCACGTAGGCAGGATATGGGTCTATCGAGAACTCTGGAGATCCTTCTCTGTTCTCCGGTTGAGGTGAATGCAGCATCATAAATAAAAACTTACGATTCTACCATATGGGGTTGGGGAGCACTCTCTTTTATGACCATCTTTTAACAGATGCTGTTTCGCGTATCTCAAGAAATACCAAGATCACCCACAATATTTCACACAGAACCGAGGACTTGCAATGGGCCAACGTCTAGCACCAGTCCTGGCTATATGCTTTATGGGTAAGAATAGAAAGACCGGTGCTAGCACGCATGCCCATTATGTACTGCCGATATATTGACGATTGCTGCGTAATTACTTCAACGCAGCTCGAAATGGACGAATTATTCAACATTCTCAACCAACAGTCGCAGTACATAAAGTTCACGAGAGAAGCTCCACACGACGGCTGGCTACCTTATTTAAATACGCAGATAAAAGTCTCAAACGGAACGTATAGTGTGAAGTGGTACAGGAAAAGCAGTTCAAAGAACATCCTACTCCATGCGAGGTCTGCACACCCCAGCGCTGTAAAAAGTGCGGTTATCCGAAACATGTACAAAACAGCTGTTAAATGATTCTGATTAATCATTTCTGGGTAAGCCACGAACTTCGTTTGGAATAGCAATAGCAGAGAATTGATGGATGTACTTGCGGACCAGGGCACTTATTGCACTAGCAGTGTCACTTTTAGTAAACAGATTTTGCCTTTCTTCGACTGCCCACCACCTTAACGACTTTGCAGTTCCAATATGCCGCGCCTTAAAGGGAGTGATCGCGTTGGCTTCGAGGTGGAAAACAGTCCCACATGTCACTCACGAAAGAAGTCGAGATAGAGCTAACGCAAGATGGAGGTGGCCCGGACGAAGAAATTTTGTCAAGGCAAAGCCGTCAACGGCATGATGAAAAGGAACATCAAGCAGTAACGGTAACTTTACACGTCAACCAGGCAAGCATCGCACGCCCTCTCAAGCTCGAAATGTAGGTCAGCAAGAATCCCAAAAGTTCGAAGAGCTCGCTTTCAGCGCCTTATCGTGCTGTTGGTAATATGCCAGTGCCCCTGCCTGCGCCATCTATCGTCTCATCGGGTAAGTATCCTACCCCATCCACTGTGACCTTCTCATCCAATCCTATGAGATCTACGACCACTTTCTTTAAGTCTCCATTAATGACTACACTGCGCGAAACGTGGTTTAACGTCTTGCAAGCAGAGGAACGTTATAAATTTGCACGAAACTTGAACAGCATCCGCACATTCTTCATCATGGAATACACATGCGCCGCCCAAAGTCAAAAATATTCGAAAAACTGAAAACTTTACTTACAATTAGATCACAATACAAAATTAGTAAGGGTTTATCACCATTTACAACTACATATTTCTTAAGATTTTTTTGTAACCATACAAGGTTCTCCAAAGCAACAGCTCAAAATGAGCTATTGCTCAAGTCTTAAGCAGCCGCCTCTTTACTTGACTACACACTTCATGCGCGATCCACGCTAGTCGATGACACTGAACTCTTTAATCGCTGGTATGCACTGTCATGGATCAGTTATATTAGGTTGGAAAGAAAGTTCTGCAACACTCTTTCTAAAATTTTCTTTTTTTTTCTGAAAAATTCATAGGTAACATTTATGACTAACAAATGGTAGAGCATTCTCGAGGCTTCAATCCACGAGGTGGATATAAGTGCTGCAGTCAGTAGTTATCCAAGAAAATTCAAAAAACCTCGACCACTAGTAAATCCGTACTCCGAGTCACTGTCTAGTACAAATGTCTCCATAACTATGGATTCGTGTCAAAGACCAACACTATCTGCAATAGCTTCAATAGGCATGCCGTTCACCGCTACAGCGTGTTTCACCTTTACCAGCGCTTTCGATCTTTTGATATTTTTATAAGAAGCCAGCAGCGTCCCGCACACTCCATTACAGGTAGGGCTCTTACGGAAGCTCCACTACAAATTCTTCGTTATGGGCACCATTGTGTAGGTAGAGGTCTAGGCTGCGGAACTCCAGAAGCTGGCCGAGGCAGCTCGTCAGGAGCCCTCGTACCGCGACAATATTTATTTCTTTCATGACATTGCGAATCACCATGATCCGAAATGAGCCCGGTAAGAAATTCTGGAGCTGCGGCAAGATTTCTTACCTCTCTTAGCGTATTCCCCTGGTCGAGCTGTAAATGACTGCCACCTATCCTGGACCTTAATCATCATCTTGATGACGAAATAATTAGACGATCAACTCCAACTCGAAAGTGAGGTCGCCTCCTTTCTCGACCCGCACTCCGCTGGGTTTTGGCAAAGGAGCATCAAGAAATTTTCTGAGCGTTGAAGACAAGTGGTGGACACTCATGGTAGATATAAGACCGGTCAGGAGTTGTAAACAAAAAAGATAAAATTAAAATCAAAAATTTGAAAAAGTGTTGCAGGACTTTCTTTCCAACCTAATAATAAATACACTTTTACCATACCTTTTTATGGCCTCAACGGTCGCCGCTATATTATCTGTTGGTACCACCAATATCACAGGTTGAACGACTTGTTGGCTGAAAATGCTAATAAAAGCCAACAAGAAGATTAGAGATATCAAAGTTATAAGTGCAACAATTATTGGCTTCCCTGCTGCCGTGTTGAAGTAAAACAACAGAATCAAATAATTTGCAAAATGCAACGCTGCAAATATTTTACAATTTTACAAAAGGAATTGCGAGCGATTAATCAATACTTAAAATCAGGACTCAAACATAAAATCACTAAGCACCTCCTTGAGTTTTTTCATAAATGTCACGCACTATGAAAGATGAACTTTTCAATTATTTCTGAAAATTTTGTCCCTCAAAGATCCCTACTATATATAATGCGCTATGTCTGTCTGTCCGTCTGTCACGAAATTCGGTATCAAGCGAACAACAACCTACAGGGTCCAGGTCAAGTTTGGGATGGGTATACCATATCCCTAGAAGTAAAAAACACACATCAGCCAAGCGGAGCCCCGCCCACAGTGGGCGTGGCGTGCATCGGTTGATTTCAAATTCAGTCACAAAACAGCCTCGAGACCGGGACAAAAGTGGGCATAGGTGTGGGTTGGTAAGCCAGATCGAACTGAGGAGACCCACCCTCGGTGGGCGGGGCGTTCTCTAGAAAATGGGTGCTCAGTGAAAATATTCATAACTCGGTTAAGAGGAAGCCTACAGACCAGAAACGAAATTAGTGCAGGGGAGCAATGCCTAAGGTATTTCCAGCACGCATGATGTGAACGGAGGCCCGCCCACAATGGGCGGAGCGTGTCGTGAAGCGGACAGCATTTTCTACAAGAGCTCATAAATCGGCTCCGAGATGACTTAGAGACCGGAAAACAACGGATAGAGGTCAGGAGGGGAGGGGAAGCTAAATGTCAGGGATGGGCGTGGCTTACATCAAAGTGGGCGGAGTTTGCAATTAGGCTTATAACTCGGTTCCTAGGAGTCCCGGAGTCCGGGAAAAAAGCGTATAAGGGTTGGCAGAGGGAAAGGGGTCAACCGTTGTTGGCGGGCGGAGCATGCACCAAAGTGGGCGGGGTTTGCCACGGTACTTCATAACTCGGTTCCAATAAGTTCCAGAGATGGGAAAAAAGTAGAAAAAGGTTGGGGAAGAGATGATAGCCGACTGATATCAGTGGGCGACCCACGCACCAAAGTGGGCGGGGTTTGCCACAAAGATACGTAGCTCGATTTCGTCCCCTACAAGACCTCATAATTCGGCTCCGAGATGACTTAGAGACCTGAAAAAAATATGCCAGAGGTGAAAGTAGGAGTAGAGGTTGAATGTGAACGCTGGGCGTGGCACACCCGGATGTGGGCGGAGTTTGCCACCGCTCTCATAACTCGGTTCCTAGAAGTTCCGGCGACCGGGGAAAATGTGCATAAGTATTGAGGTATGGAGTAGGGTTGAATGCCATTGTTGGGCTAACCATGCACCAAAGTGGGCGGGGTCTGCCTCAGAAATTCGTGACTCATAACGCCATTTACAAGACCTCATAATTCGGCTCCGAGATGACTTAGAGACCTGAAAAAAATACGCCAGAGGTGAAAGTAGGAGTAGAGGTTGAATGTGAACGCTGGGCGTGGCACACCCGGATGTGGGCGGAGTTTGCCACCGCTCTCATAACTCGGTTCCTAGAAGTTCCGGCGACCGGGGAAAATGTGCATAAGTATTGAGGTATGGAGTAGGGTTGAATGCCATTGTTGGGCTAACCATGCACCAAAGTGGGCGGGGTCTGCCTCAGAAATTCGTGACTCATAACGCCATTTACAAGACCTCATAATTCGGCTCCGAGATGACTTAGAGACCTGAAAAAAATATGCCAGAGGTGAAAGTAGGAGTAGAGGTTGAATGTGAACGCTGGGCGTGGCACACCCGGATGTGGGCGGAGTTTGCCACCGCTCTCATAACTCGGTTCCTAGAAGTTCCGGCGACCGGGGAAAATGTGCATAAGTATTGAGGTATGGAGTAGGGTTGAATGCCATTGTTGGGCTAACCATGCACCAAAGTGGGCGGGGTCTGCCTCAGAAATTCGTGACTCATAACGCCATTTACAAGACCTCATAATTCGGCTCCGAGATGACTTAGAGACCTGAAAAAAAATATGCCAGAGGTGAAAGTAGGAGTAGAGGTTGAATGTGAACGCTGGGCGTGGCACACCCGGATGTGGGCGGAGTTTGCCACCGCTCTCATAACTCGGTTCCTAGAAGTTCCGGCGACCGGGGAAAATGTGCATAAGTATTGAGGTATGGAGTAGGGTTGAATGCCATTGTTGGGCTAACCATGCACCAAAGTGGGCGGGGTCTGCCTCAGAAATTCGTGACTCATAACGCCATTTACAAGACCTCATAATTCGGCTCCGAGATGACTTAGAGACCTGAAAAAAATACGCCAGAGGTGAAAGTAGGAGTAGAGGTTGAATGTGAACGCTGGGCGTGGCACACCCGGATGTGGGCGGAGTTTGCGGCGTAAGTAAGATGTACCGAGCAGAAAGCTAAAATCAAGACAAAAATACTGATGGGCCCGATTTTACCGCTGCAGCCCCGTCTCATGCACGCGAATGCGTGCGCAGCCAAACTGGTATAATAATATTCTAAACATTACCTCGACGTTCCTGCAGGCGTTTCCACAACCTTTTTACTTCTGATTTCATTCAATATTCGGTCGACTCTCTTCACATATTTTTTCTTCTTCTTAGTCGATGTTTCAGACGAAGAAGGCACCGCATTGGCTTCCTCGGCTGAAATTACACTATAAGTATCCTTGCAGAAAAATTACGAAGAAATAAATACAAAAACATGCGAATTCCCTTATAGGCGGTATATACCAAGACGATAAGTAATGAATCACGCGAAGAATTTCCGCTGCTCGCCAAAAGTCTACCATGGAGATTCAATCCATTTCAATAGACTTTCTTTAGAACTCTAGAAGAGAAGAGAGAGAAACAGCCCTCTTCAGCCTTATCAGAATCGAAGACCGAAAAACTGTGGCGCGAAAGCACTCTAATGAGGAGATCCCGTTGACAGATAAATTTCATAAATAAGCCGACGACACTGCCCATCGTATTGCTTTGCAGCTGCAGCAATCATTTGCGAGTCCTTAATCAACTTCCGCACCCCAGCACAACGAAGAGGATTTAATCGCACAAGATGGAACTAGGAACGGATTGACGAAACAGAAAAACGACATTCAAGATGCTTATCCAATCCAGCTAACGGTCTACAAGCAAGAAATCAAATGCCACGCTAATATACTCGAAATTACGAAAGCTTGACGAGCTGACAAAGAGCTAGGCATGAAGAACGCCACTTATATTAGACAAGGCGAATTCGAGAATTGATGTTAGGCCGGGAATACTTGCACATTCCCGTACAGCAGCGGGAAAGGCACTCGTTAATGGAATCATTTGCGGAAAATTCTTGCACTCTTTCAACATGAATGTATCAGTTGTGATCACTGGAATGCAGCACACAAAGTTTCACGCATGAAGATTCGGTTTCCGAAGAGAAACAAACGAAAATCCATTCTATGGACAATCGAAGGTAATTCGGGCGGAGCCAAAGGCGGGCATGGAAAGAAGTCCGCTTGGGGCGGCTACGTATCAGGCGACGCAATGAAAGAATCGGGTTAAAGCGCGCGATTTCGGAGAGTAGAGACAAATCGATCGATAGAATAGGATGGAGTAGAAGTGTAAGATGTGAATGCAATAAGCAGAAGGCCAGAAAGAGTTTCTAGTGAAGGCACTCCAAGAACCAAGTGGAAGCATCCCCGTCGCCAGCATTTGTGAAAGACGTCCGTGGGCACTTTGAACGCGTAGCAGCCCTTTCGGTTTTCGAATTTTTTACCAAAACGAAAGCAATTTTTCTGTTCTTTTCATTCTTATCGTGGATAATGAGTCTCAAGCCAGTGATTTATGGCTGAAATAGAATCATGATTTTTCCGTGGATTCTTTAATCAGTGTGACATGGCGACCAGATTTGCGGTTTTGTCCCAAATTTTTGGAGCTTTGCAACAAATATTTGCCATGTTGTGAAAGACAGCCTGGAGGTACATCACAACACCTGAGCTTCTTGCTGTATCGCTTCCACCAAAGTGCTTTCTGGGTTAATAAAAGTAGGAATAGTCAAACGTGCTTTTAGTAAACTAAGATTTTGCCAGCCATAACTGCTGAGACATGCTACCTTAGAAATGCTCTAAATTGAGCATTTACCATCGCTCTCATGCGTTTTTCACTGAATGTTTGAAACAAAGATCCATAACATGGAGAAGTATGTAAGTGCGCAAAGTTTCGTATAACTTCGTATAATGTATGCTATACATACGTGTTGTTAACAGTGAATGTTTGAACAAGCATCATAACATGGAGAGGGAAGGTGCGCAAAGTTTTTGGTTTTTTTTCGACTAATTTACTGATACTAAAAACTACCCAAAGAGAAGACCCAGATAGCGAGTAGGGCAGCTCGACGGAACGATATCAATTCGCCAGTTAGGAGACCTCAACAACGACGAACACTGTCTTCTATTTTAACAATATTATGTTTGTACTTTTTGACGAGAGCTGGGTTACGGGCAAAAGCCTTCGCTCCAGGAGGGAACCGAACCCACAAACTCGACCACCTTGGGTAAGGGGCGGGCGAGGCGAGTTTTGCCCGGAACGCAGCTCCTTGGATTGATAACTTTTCACATGGCGGACTGCGATTAAACAACAGAGAACACTCAAAACATGTCGTTCTTGAAATTTTTGAGGAATGTAGCATGAAAAAGAGGAACATATCAGGAAACCGCTTTCTACCTAGAGAAAACCGGGGACGTATCTGCAATTATTTCTAGAACTTAACCGTCTATTAATGCTTACGAATTTTCCGTCGTGCAACCCTTCCAAAAAAAGCTCGGCGCTAGCCAAATTATCATTACTATTATTATTATTTTCAATTATTTTAATTTTTTATTATTATTCAGAATTACGAGGAAATTATAGGTGTACGTCGCCTAAAAATGTGCTAGAGTTAAACTAAACAAACTGCACTGAGCAGTGAATTACTGCCAGTTATTCGCCATTCTTACGATGATAAGGCACAAATCTTCTGAGACTGGAATAAGAAGAGATATAAGCGCAGTTCTATTCTAGACCTGAGGAACCGAACCCTGTTTCTGCTTGTAATGTAAAATGCAATGTAATCTAAATATCTAGAAATGCTGACAACAAAGAAAGTTAGGACTTCAAAATGTTTCACGCAACCTCCGAGTAAACTTGATGTTCAGCTATTAGCCAGTTCAACTTAAAATTAACCAAGGTTTATAATCCGCCATGTTTTGTCCGCTTTGTGAGTGGGGGGGGGGGGGGGAGGGTGAACTTCAGTAAAGCTGAAGAGCGGCGTTTAAAGCGATTGAAGGACAAAAACCTGTTATGTGATTTGAAGTGAGATTTTGGCACTATTCAACTATTACAACCCCAAAATCTCAAAATTTTAGTTCTCGCCGAAATTCCTCCATAAGGGTTATTCGATGCCCTGATTACGGAAAATGACATTCAGTTTTGACGTTTGGCGCCAAATGGCGCCAAATGGTGCCAGGGCTTATTTCACAAAATTCGGTGGAAACTTGTATACAGGGTCAACCCTGCGTTGCGCAAATTCCAAATTTTTTGCGACCCCCTCCATTTCTTGGGGTGTCAGTGCGACCCCCCCTCTATTAGTGGACATGTGTGTTTTTTAGTGTTACGGGTGTATTTCTGTGTGTATCAACGTCTTTGTCCAATAAAGTTGAAGTGTCTCCAATAGTTACGGGCGCCTTCTTTGAAAGCTTATATCTTCGTCCACAGGCGTTTTCATGGAACCGGACACCAAAATTTTAAAAATGCAAATAGTTTTCTTTCAAAAAAACATTTGAAATGTTGCGGATGTTCAATATTTAAAAAAATCGTACCGTCGTTCCCGTTTTCTGTGCACACGCGAGTTTTCGACATTCAAACATTCATAACTTTCTTCATAATTAACTTTTTGCAAATGTCTAAGGCTAATTAGAAACTAGAAGATTAGCGCTTTCGAACGAGCACCTGGAAAATTTTCCAGCGATCATTCTTTCAAAAAATAGTCCCGTCGTTCCGTTTTGGGGGGGGGTTTGGGGTCCGATTTTTGAGAAAGCGCGAGTTTCCGACATTAAAGCATTTATAACTTTCTTCGTATTCAACTTTTTGCGAATGTCTAAGGCTAATTAGAAACTAGAAGATTAGAGCTTTCGAATAAGGGCTGAAACTTTTTTGAAAAATCACTCGTTCAAAAAATAGTCCCGTCGTTCCGTTTATTTCATAGACTTTTTTCAAGCCTTTCTTCTGAACCGCGACATTGCAATATTCAAGACCCATAACTTCCTTTAAACTTCATAAAATGAGAAGTTGACCGTTTGCGGAATCTACGCGAAGAGTACTTTATTACTAGCGTTTAATTTTCATGGAATTCTTTCTTCTGCTTCAATTTCATAAGGGGTCTTTGAAATTCAATTCAGCAAGTTCGCTACATTTTGTTCCGCTTAGATTTGATTTAAAAGCATCAAAATTTTCTTGAGGAAGTTTGTCTGCTTACGGCCGCTCACAGAGAAGGCGTTTTTATGGGAAAACGCCTGCTCGGGTATACGCCGTGCACCTGTCTGTGGGTGGAAGTCGCACTCGCATTTGAAGGTCCTCCACTTTCCCGAAGAAGGTGATAGTACATGATCGAATTGCATTGTATGTTTTGCGGTACCATTGTGTGTTTTATGGTTTGATGGTTGTTTTACTTTCCCATGAACTGCTCTACACTTTGTCTCCTTGAGACTTCAGGAATGTTTCGAAAGTGCGGTCCGTGTATTGAGGATAGCGATGGCTGATGGTGAGACTTATAATGCATGCATGCTGCATGTCTTTTGGGACCATTCCTCCCAGCCTTTCACCCCCTGGTCCCTCTGTATGCGACCCCCCCCCTTTCGTTCGGCCAAATGCGACCCCCTCGTTGTTCTCTTTGCGCAACGACATGTCATTTAAGGTTGACCCTGCTTGTATACACGGGGTTATTTGGGGTCCTGATCACGAATACAACATTCATTTTTCCCGCTAGCGCCTGTGGGCGCCTGTTTTCCGCTCGTCTGCGCCCTCTCACTGATCACCTCGCGATCGGGACTAAGCCTTTGAGGAGGAGAGTGCTCCGAAGTGAATAACACTTATCCTGTGATCTTATACGCTTTAACGTTTGCCACATGTTGACTGGTTCACCCACCCCGGAGTCCTCCCTCCTTCTAGGCTCAGTCCTAGGTATTATGTACAAGTGAGAGGACCCAGGAGAATGGAAAATGTGCGTTGAACGGTGGAAATGCTAAAAACGAATGACATATCCGTAATCAGGATCTAAAATAACCCCTGTATACAAGTTTAAAGGATTTAGGTGGAGAGCCCTGGTGGCGCTAGATGGCGCCAACGTCAAAAATGAGTGTCTATTTTCGTAATCAGGACATCGAATAACCCTTATAGGCGAAGTTTCGAGGAAGTTCAAAATTTGGAGTTTTTGGGGTTGTGATAAGTTGAATAGTGCCAGAGAATTCCGCGTGTCACAGCGAAAAAAGTTTCGAGCTGCCCTTGTGAAC
>MU873183.1:4476-16172 GCA_036418205.1 Ostertagia ostertagi | reverse complement strand
AAATTGAATAAAATGAGACAGGAATTAGGAGACAACCCAATACTTCACCATGTGTTTCTCAGCTATAAGATACCTAGACTGGTACAACAACCAAAAGGCGAGGTTCTAGCTGTTGTTAAAGCAGCTCTTTTCAACGGTGTTAGCGCGAAGCTCGAGATGCGCGATAGCGAAGGATATACTCACAAGCTAGCCAAGGCCTGTCATCGCCAGATCGAGGTTATCATCAGTTTCTTCTGCATCAGTGACGAAAATGGACTCCTCCTAAAGGACCATGAGAGAACTGTGAAGCTATGGGACGACTGTTTTTGAGGGATCTCACTTGATTCAAACGTCAACGTTCTTCTGTTACTTCGTTCCGAAGGTCTTGTCCCTATAAGATAGCAGATGAGTCGGAAACAAAAAAGTCGTTGGAGAAATGAGAGCAGGTTAAGTAGCGGGTGGCCGACCAGGGACAACCGTCCGTTCGAACTGTTCGAACGGTGGGGGGGGGTCGCTGGTCATCGGGGGCGCAGGGCATAGGTGCGTGCGAAAAAAGTTTCAGTGGTTGTATAGGTTGTATATACCCCCCCCCCGCTCGACGGCTATTTTTGGGGAAAAGTGGGCGGAGTTTCGGAGTTTTAGGTAGGTTTTGGGCTGTGTCAACTGGTCTCAGAATCAAATACTATAGAAGAGGGAGAGGTCGCGGTGGGGGAAGGCTGGTTGTATTGGGGGTCGCAACTGGACCCCCTCGAGAGGGAGGGTCGCCAGAAATCCCGAAAATGTTCGAACGTGACGGTTGACCCTAGTCCAGACTGCTCTCGGCCGATCTGCGGAAGTCACAGTTCTGATCCGCAGCGTGGCTGACGAGCTTTCCTTTTCAACCTCCATTGCAGGAGAAGACAGTGCCGAAAGCTGGCAACAAAAAGCAACGATTCCGATTTGTAAGGGAAGGGAGTCCTGCAGATCGCGCGAGCTGCCGTCCAGTTCGTCTGCTCTCCCACAGCATGAGAATATTTGAGCGAATTGTAGATCGCCGTATTCGTGACTAGTCCAATCCATTTTCCGATCAACCAACAAGGCTTCATGGCTGCGGCACCACTGATGCCAAACACGCCGCCCCTTCTGCTAGAGGAATACCATGAGAAACGGAGGCACTTTGCCTTTCTAGACTTGGAGAAAGCTTTCCATTGCGTTCCTCGTTAGAGGCACAACCTAGGCAACGGTTATATGAAGGCTTCCCTTTGATCTATGGCACAGACTCATAGAGGACCACCATGAATGGTGCGTTTCCCGCGTGCGGAAACCAACCGACAAGAGCGCGCGGGCCTTGCAAAATCAAGCTGCTGAGCTGCAAACTTTTGCCTCTCTTATCAGGGCTGTTTGTCTGGCGCTCTCTTCATCTGTAACGCTCCCTCGCCTCATACTCTCCTCTCCGCGCTTAGTCTCTCATTCTGCCGAGCCGCTTGGGGGCAAGGTGAGTGAGCGCTAATTATACTTAGCCTTTCCGAAAGTTCTGTCCTTTTTTTCCACTGCGTGCCTATTTCGCTGCGGCAATAGCCTTCGCATTCGTGGTGGCAAGAAGCCACACCAACTGTGATCCTTGAGGCATGCCTTTAAAATGATATGTAGCCATATGAGACACACTGGTATTTTCTATGAACGCCTATTGTATGCCTATAATCCAAACCAAGGGGATATGTGCAAAGGCCAGCAGGCACGTCAGAGGAATTCACCAATATGACACTCATTGTTCACATTCGTGCTGTTTACCACATACTTTCTGCTTTTCAGCTTTCTTCACCTACAGCGCCGGAGTGAAATCCGGAGTGGGTAAACCACGCACCGTGTGGCAAAAGTTGGAGTGTGTCAGACCACAGGGGAATGGCCTACCCACTTTGGAGCCCTACACTACTCAAAGGCTTAGTCCTATTGCGATCTAATTAGTGCGAGGGCGCAGACGAGCAGGAAGCAGGCGCCGAATAGCGCTAACAACAAATCAGGACCCCGAATAACCCCTATACAGAAGTTTACAGCGAATTTAGTGGGAATCAGTTGTGGCGCCCCTGGCCCCAAATGGCGCCAGCGTCAAAAATGAATATCATATCGTGATGAGGACCTCGATAACCCCATAGCCGAAGTTTCAGCGAAAATTATTTTTTTGACCCATCTCACCCCTACTGGGGTTGTAATAGTGCAATAGTGATGAAAAGGTAATAAACCCTTGTTCTAAAACGAACTGGATACTTAACCTAACAACCACACTGTCGTCGGGGCAAACAGGAAGAAAAAGCTAAGCAAAACGCAGCGAGTTTTTTTTCCTAAAGAAAGTTTAGTTCAGGCGCGCCTTAGGTGGAACATCTCTTCATAACTGTGACTTATCTCATGAATTGCAGCTTTGTTACCTTCGAAGAAAAGGAGACTACGAGTGCCGCTGTTGCCAGGTGGGTCATTCATCTGCACTCCGTATTCGGAGCCAGCTGCACTGCAAGCGGATCAAATAAAGCTTGCAACACCTGAATGTGATCTCTTGAAATTTAAAAGAAAATACAGATAATACGACATTGCATTTCATTTTCTTCAGCACTTCAAATCAATCCAAAACAGCAACATCAACGAGCAGCAATAAAGCAACACACACATCACATGAACAACGAGTATGGAAAAATCACGCATTTAATAAAGATCTGACAAAGGCAAACTATTTTGTGTCGTAACAGTCAAAAATCTTACAGCTACCAATTAAAAATTTAATCGCAGTTTTTTTAACCATAGTCGTCCATAGTCTGCTCATTATTGAATCATTGTTTCTTATGGTGGGCGCCATGAGGAGTTCTTCTGGAAAAAAGTACACACAAATACGAAAGGTCACATACATTAGAAAGCTGCGCTCAGAACAGTTTAGGATATCCGCTGAATGATTCTCCAGGCTTAGCTAGCTTAACTAAATTTTCCCCGTGCTATCTTACCTTCTTGTCAGGGTGACCTTAAACGCTCGTACATATGTTATTAGGTAAGCATGGTGGAGAAATGACGTCAAAAGTCTTTTTGAGTGTTGCCTACAAGTGCAAGAGAGCAAATTCGCCGAGCAGTCGAACCAAATGCGATTTTTATTTCATAGCTCCCTTGCACAATCGTCCAGCAAATATATGAAGGGATGCGCTCCGTGTCTGAGTAGAACGCAGAAACATACCCTTCATTTTGACAGGATTGACATGCTGGCTTTTCCTTCTTCATTTATACAAAAGATAAATGGCGCAAGATGACCAAAAGTAACCTTACTGTTGGAAACGTTTTCGTATCACACAGTGAACGATCTCATGCCATCGACATACGTGGATCACTGAAAAAACTTCGACATTACAATTCGCTCCTTTTAAATAATTACTTAGAAAAATCAAGATCAGTAACACCTCATCGAGTCTTGAAAAAGCAGCTTGGTGCCTCATCCAGTAATGGGAGGCATTGCGGTCTAGAGCGCTCATCGCGTTTAAATCCACGAAAAGCATGTTCTTCCATCATAATCGGTTACGACTCATCCATAGAAAAGAGGGTAGCCCGGGTTTGCGAGCAATCCTCGTTTTCCCGGAGGACTTTCCACCCTTCCCTAGATTTAGGTAAATATTACATTTCATAAACGTTCATGTCACCCAGCATAAGAACATACACATTATACAAACAAACAAAAGAAATAACGAAGGAATAAATCTGATAGAAATTTGAATCGTCAAAAAACCTGAAAAATTGAACAAAGATGGCATTGAAGCAGAATTGCGCACTGCAATGCCCCCTCCTACCATTGAGAACCATAACTTCCATTACACGGGAATAAATCTGACAATCTTATCTGAATCTTCCACGCTGATGAAATGATCAACAATGGACAAGATTATCTGAGATAACACAGATCAACCAAATCTTTGCTGATGACAAAAGATCGTATTTTGTAGCTGGTTCCGAATGCAGAACCATCAATCTTTATCAAGTATGTCCCACCATATTCAAAAATTTTACATATTCGGTTCAGTTGCGCGCGAAGTTTCTGCTCCCAAGCTATTCCGTGGAGTGGTAGAGAAGAGTAAAAGTGGTACCAAAAACGTTATAAGGTATTCCATCCCAGGTAAGTGCGAGCGTGAACAGGAACGCCTTATCGCTACAATGACCACCATGTATAATTACAATTTTCAGGGAGCTCGCTGTGCTATATCTTCGAGCATGCTTACGCTAAGAGGAGTGGTGAGAACGTATTATACCACTGCAGGGAATGCAAGAGAAAGGTCACACACTAGCATTCACGTGAGAAAAGTCATCATAAATCATAGTACCCATTCGCATGATGTAAGATTCTAGGTGGTGAACGCATGTGATTTTGTTAGAGATCCCGAGACTCTCCCCACCTATGTTTACCATTGAAAAAAGATAAGGTGAATAGGATTGTATACAAGGTCAGGGAAAAAGATTCTCATCCATATAAAAGGAGCTCTCGCAAACCGATAACGCTTTTCAGGCATGCCGAGACATAGCTGCTGACCCACGATCAGCCACAAGAACTCCGCGGCAGATCTGGCAAGAAATAGCTCAGTCCGTAGAGAGGGCGGCAGAAAGTAAGCCATGTTATATGAAAGTAGAATGCACTTACTGAGCGAACGCATTTAGAAGAAGCCGAGTGTGGTGATATGCTCCACCAGTTCTGCAGGGACGGATATGAGCGCAGGCGGAGCACCCCTAAAGAAGTAAAAATGCAGATGATCAAGCGTTCAAATTTAAGATTCAATCACAGTGTTTCAGGGATGTGGCAAAGCAGCGAGGACCCTGCGCCACTATGAAGCACGTTCCACCACAGCTCGCTTTCCTCCAAGACGGAACGCCCTTTCTCCAGTATTCGAGCCGAATTTGCACATTTATTATTCCGCTCGAACAGTGGAGGTGACCTTTTGTGATTGAGCGGACAATTTATTCCGTGTTTTACTGGTTAACGGTTTCATTTCAGAAGGCGTGTCAGCTGGGGCTTTGGGCGTTGGTGGCCGATGGGGTGCACGACTTACAGCCAAAGGCCATCTGTAAAACTGGTAAGCTCTATACAGTCCACGGTGTGGTGGCTACATCCGTGGACCCGCTGCTGTACGCCATAACTGTCAGGTAAGGTGAGGTGTCCAGATGTGATCCCAGCAGCATAGTTTCGACATCCTATACCTTCCCTTATTTTAGGAAAACACAGGCGGTCGACGAGCGCATATTTAAGGCGCTAAAAGATGCAATAATGGCAGTGGCTGGGCCGCAACCCGTGCGTATAGTGCTGGACTACGAGATAGCCGCCATCATGGCGGCAAAGAAGATCTTCCCGAGCGCGTTCGTAGAAGGCTGCGCTTTCCATCTGGCGCTCTCATGGAACAGAAAAGGGAACGGCTACGCTAGTACATACGCGGCCCTCGAAAGTCTCCAAGAATGGAGAAGTGGTGGAGTACCATCAAAGGGATCCTGTTCCTCCCACCACACTTGCATTGGAGGGTCCTAGCGCTACTCCGCCCCCTGTACCCCAGCAGCACAGTGCCTATTGGAAATGCCACATGTTCCTTGAGTACCTTACGACAACGTGGTACAACGGCCTTTTCAAGGACATGTGGTGCAAGTGGGATGTAGCAGAACTGCGCACCTCGAACGCTGCAGAAGCTTTTCATAGGTAAGATAATTCAATTTAGAAGAGCGGCCTAGTTTCTTGCCTTTTGAAATGAGAAAATTTTTTATACAGGAGCTTAGGCACGCTGCTGGGTGTTAAATACCCCCGGATGGGAGATCTCATCCATGCATTGCAGGGGTGTGTCACCACCGCAAGAGAGACTCTCTTTGATGTTAAAAGGGGTTAGTTGCTCACAGATTCATGAGTTTTTTTTCGTAACATTAATCATTTAGGGAGAAAAGGAGACCAAGCGCCTCAAGAAGAAGGCCGTTCTCCGGCGTCGCCAAATCGTGCGTGAAATGGCTCGGTTCAAATCAATCTTGCGTCGAGAACCATCACGAAGAGTGAATAGAGTGTCGGAGAATGGCCATATTCGTAACAGAGAAGGTAAGGTAAACAGCCCCTCTCTTTGCCGGACCATCAGACCCTCTTCAAGGGGGTCACAAATGAGAAAAGAACGAATACGAGTTTTTACTCTTTACCCACTGAATAAGTCGTTTTCAAAAGGAGGGAGGCGAGCATTTTTTTGCCTCAGTCGCTTCATCTACACAATCATGCGACTAGAGGCGAAGGTGTTCCCCTGTTTCAATGGCTTTTGTTTCTACACGCACATACGCACACACTCACATAAGGAGAAGCAGGGGAAAAAATCAGTGGATTCGAATTAATCAAAAGAATGCGAGCGACAGGAGGTACATAACGTTATAACAACACTTCGGTTTTACATCGGCAGCACTTACAGAGGCAAGGAAGTGCAACTCGCATGCTGCTCATACCTCACCCTTTTGTTCAAAAACATCAGTTGACTTAAAGTAGAACATCGGTGACAGCATAAACAAGAGATTCTTCCTCTCATTTCTCTTTCTGAGATAATACCAAAAAAATACATGAAGCAATGGAATAGTAACCTCTCCAACAACGATATCTCCTTGACCGAATCCCAAACCCAACGAAACGGTTGGAGGCACAAAGGACAAACACCGCCACAACGGTCTACGAGATGTAAAAGAGGTAACAGTTGAACACGCGTAAAAAACTGAACAACATCCGACTTTTCTAGATGAGCGAATATTAAAAAGGCGACATTTCGGCGCCATTTTCTCATGTTTCATCATTTTTGACCGAGTGAGACAGGAGTGATTTTACAAGCGCACCAGCCTAAAAGTTACTGCATAATTACAGCACTGACTGAAGCGTGGAGGTTACTAAAGAAAAAACAAAACAAAAAAAAAATATTAAGTCAAATGGATGTCAGGGGAAAAGCAAAATCTCTCTACTTGTGCTGCAAATTATGTAAAGCATTAAGCAGTGTGGCTCCGGAGGGACCAGCCCTTTACAGTGCGTCAGATTCACGGAGACGCTCAGTTTTAGGACTAAGCCTCAAAGGTGAAGAAGGACCCCGAGGTCCGTAAGCTATTCCTACTCCCTCTCTGAAAGGCTTAGTCCTACTGGCGTTTCTACATGCTGGCCCTCCAGAGGCACACTGCGTCTCCCTGTTACTCCTTAAAAGAAAGCATGTCTTGCAGTTCCTGCTCTCCCTACATTTCATACACTGATGTCCGACTATAACACAAAACCAGCGTGAGTACAAAAAATTTACGCAAAGCATACATACGAGATCTCTTCCAGAAGAGTGTATATTACTAAGACTTTTCAATCGAACACAAAAAGGAGACACGCAATTGAGAATTCATTTGCATCAATGCCTAGGAAAACGGCAAACTCACAAGAAATTCAAAATGCTGCTGACCGTCTATTAGGAAAACTTTTTTGTCATTAAAAAAAAAAAAAAGAAAATTATCAATTTAAAAAAACTCTACACCTTAAGAAAAACTACACACTCTAATGTACAAGGAAAACTTCTTCCCAAGTGGGCTGAACGCAGAAGAAACGTCTCCCAAGATGTTCAGATAGGAGCGGACTAGTTCACTAAGGAGAAAAGAAACATTCCGCTAATATCCAAAAAGATCTTAAAAACAGTACGCTAACCCGGTTGTCTTTTCAAACTTAAATGCAGATGCTAGGTAATGCAGTGCTAAAGGAGATACAGAGAACCCAGTGCATTAATAATACTTTCACCTACAATTACCTGGAGCGCTGTAGGTGGAAGTATCATTATAAGTGTCGAAGATTCTTTGCGAAACTCGGGTTCGAATGTCGGTCAGACTCGGCAATTGCGTCGCTGTACACCAGCGACGGAGTTGCCCGGCACAAGAGTGGCAGCAACGGGCGATGACTCAGCACACGATCGATATCGGTTGGCAGGGGGAGATTAATCATCCTCACCCATCGTTCATGTTGTTCTGCTCGGTTTTTTTTCAAATTCTTAATCAGGATAGTGGTCCTCCCTGTCATTGTAATAACCTTCAAAGGTATCTTGAAGTAACTAGCTCGAAACTTGATTGGTTCTTTGATCGAGTGGGAAAATCCATGATAGTTGTATTTCACAACTTCTTTTGGTGGGTCATTTCATCACGTCAATTATTACAGGACCACTTTCCTCGCATTCAAGTGCATCCCACGCAGTCGTTTCTGCTGACAATTGATTTTTTCGTAGTTGTATTTCACAACTCCTTATGGTGGATCATTTCATCACGTCAATTATTACAGGACCACTTTCCTCGCATTCAAGTGCATCCCACGCAGTCTTTTCTGCTGACAATTGATTTTTTCAGCGAACTAGAAAAGATTTGGACATCAGAACATGTTTTGAGTGAGTTGTTCCTTCCACTTATTTTTTATCTTTTGCTTTTTTCAAACGTGGCTGCTTTCGATATTTAGCCATGATTGGAGACCGTGAAACGGCTGCATGGCGGAAGTATCCTAATGGCCGATGTCAGACTCTGCGATTGGAGCGATTCGGTCAAATGTGAATCGCGCGACCATCGCGCGATTGACATGACTCCCATCATGACCAATCGCTCCAATCGCGCGATGGGCGCGATCACTCCCGTTGTGGCTGGCGCGCCCCCCTCGATCGATACGTTGACTGCGGAGCTGCGCTAGGCTATCATATCTTCAATGCAGCTCGATTATAGCTGTGATGCTTATGTAGAACGTGTTTCTCCCAGATCTGAGCATTTGATTTCTTCTTTGACGTTCGTTTTTAAGGTTGCAAGATGTTTCATCTTAGTTTCAGGCCATCAGTTCGAGTGAGTCAGTGCAGTGATGGTTCGGTTGCGTATCACTTCTTTACTGTTTACTAGACGTTGAACACCTAAGGTTTCTATTTTTATTTTTTATTCAGTTCGTCATTTAGACCTCTGCAGTGAAATATGTGAATCTTATTAGAATCCTCGATACAAGTGTGGATTTCCGTCCGCAGCTGTTCTTGGGCCGCTTAAATTTTTGCTCCAGAAACAACAAAGTTGTGGTTGAAAAAGCTGCCTCAATCTTTTCTCGTAGAAATGTTCTATGTATTTATCGTATTTCTACTGTTTCACGGGTAGCCTTTGCGACTAGTCCTTTTATCACTGTTATTTCAGAGAGCAGCTTCTACGAGTGCAGGTGTCTACAACCATTGACCAACCTCCAGTATTGTTAATTAAACACGTTTCAAGTCTTTTGGTTAGTGGTTTTAGTGAAATGGTCCAACCCTTCTGTTTGTAATCGCCACGTTCCGTGTTTCAGGTAAGTATGGGTAACCGCAGGGTTCGAATGCGTGCCGGTGTGTTGATGCTTTTATCAACATGGTTGAAAAAGTGCCCATCCGCTGTAGCGATTTTCCTTGAAAACGACGACAATCTTCACTACTTGACTACGCAGATCCGTATGTTTGATCTTTTTTCAGTTAGGTCCCATAGGTTCGGTTTGAATATGCCATTAAGTCAACTTTTCAGCTCCCTAATCCTACGGAAACCGCTGTTCAGTATCTTCAACAACAAGTGTAACAGCTGGAGCAACAAGTGGCATACGGGTACCAGGCTTTCGAAGAACATGGGAAATCGGTACGTTTATTCGGTTATTTGGACATTAAGAATTTCTGGAAGTACACTTTGCGCGTCTTAGCTCCTGGTGGTATGGCAAGTTCAACAATGTTATGTTTCGTGTATGCGTCGGATCTCGTTCGTACTAGGTTGTCAGCTGATGTGGGGACCCTCAAATTCAGTAAGGATTGTACGGTGAGCTGCGTTTTCGAATTGCGATGTTTGTCAATTCATTAATGATTAATGTCGATTCATTAATTCATTTATTTCGTTATTTATTTATCATGAACACCTGTTGTAAGGAAAAATAGAGCTAGAGGGGTGTTGGGAATATTGCATGCTGTACTTCTGCCATGGAGGTTTTGCGGTGGAACTTATTTATCCGGCCGAAAGAAGGGATTTCATGCGCGACTGTCCACTGCGCGACTGCGCGAAAGTGAGTGGACTCCTGGCGGTGTTGAGGCCGCGGAAGTCCTAAAGAAGACGGCGTCGAAAGTCGACCGAATAAACAAGTTCCATCGTAGCAACCTCTATGACAGATGAACAACAGGCAGTTATTCCAACGCGCCTAGGTTTCAATGAGACCGAACATGGAATCTATTGTCTAGGGTATGCTAAAAGCAGGTGGTGTCTGCGTGCCGTTGAAAGCTGAACGCGAAGAAGAAGAGAAGAAGTAGTGACCATGTTTCGTAGAGCTTTCATACTTGTTGTAGAAGTAGAGCAGGGCCAACGCTTAATAGTGCGAAATGTTCTCTGCATGTAGTGATTTTGTTGTGGTTGTAATGCACCCATTCAAAGTGTGGAAGGGGGTGGTAGTGGGATGTATATGGTGATTAGTTTCTGTTTGCACCGTTTGTTTGCTTGTCTTGCACAGAGATAAAAAGTAATAGTGTTTGTCGCCTAATCACGTTGCAACAAAGTGTTTGGAACCAGTAATATTGTGCCTGATTTGTTTGTGGGGTTCTTAACTCTTGTTTACTTACCTTTGTTTACCTCACCATTCTTTTACCTTCACCTTTCTTTCATTACATTCAATCAGGAGATAACAGTCAACACAATTATATGAACATTACACGCAACACTACATATATGCTTGGTAACACAACGCATTCGCGTAACACAACGCAGTTGTAGAACATTACGTGGTGTGCTCAAAGGATGCCCGCTCATGTTTCGTTGCGTGCTCGACTAATCGACCTGATGGAAATGGAAGAGTGCATTTGGTATAAGGGCGCGCCTGATTACGGCAGAAGAGATCGAGTTGAAAGCGCATGGGAGCGCATTATGCAGGATTTGGAATGTCTAGGCCACAGAACTAACGGTATGCCATAGTTCCCGTCTGGGATCTTGAACATTAGTGCCATTCGTGGATTACTGTCAAAAATTCAGTGGCGGAGCTCAAGAATATGTGGAAAAACTTGAAAGACACGTATCGAAGGAAAAACAATCCAACTACGGGATCTGCTTCGGGGCCGCAATGGACGTACTTGCAGGCCATGCGATTTCTTGAAAGGAATCAGCACGACGGGTGCGTTTCAAAACCTGAAGTCTTCCGGGTGGAATCATATGACGTTTCTATTATAGCCCCACCCTATCGAATGTCGACGAGGAAGGCAATTATAGGATGAGTCTGGAACTGGAGTCGAGTTCTGTGGCTAGTCAAAACGACACTCCCCCGTTGCAGTCTTCTGCACCTAAAAGAGGGAGAAGGGACAGTGATGGTGGGTCATTTACTACGGAGGAGATCACTACTCCATATATATATATATCCTTTGTAGAGTTGATGGCCACTCACGAAGGAGGACCAGTCTCAGCCCAAGTGCCGCAAACTGACACCCCCTCACCACGAATGAAAGGGAAAAATAGAATAGGAAGCAGGGATGGTGAATTTGAATTGATCTGAATTTCAGAATTTGAGGTCTTCAAATCTTTGCATATAGAACTCATGGCGACGCTGAGGAGGGCTGAAGAAGGTCAGTCAACTTCGAGTGCACTGAACGCCAGCGCCAGTCCTTCAAAATCTCGTAGGGGAAAGAAAGAAAGGGAAATGAGGATGGTGAGGCGTGTAATCAATGGATGCGAAATATTACCATCGCAAAACATTCCATCGACAGAGG
>MU873182.1:2193-12759 GCA_036418205.1 Ostertagia ostertagi | reverse complement strand
CATGTGACATATCGAACTGGTTAAGTATGAAATTCTCACCTTTGACCTCTAATTAGTTTGCAGGACCTGGTAATACATCAATAGTGTTTGAAGTTTGCCACATTAGTACCGTTTTATTTTTCATTTTTTCGCACTTTTGCGTTCGCATGTAAAAATATCAACGATATTTTGGTGTAGTAATTCCCTCTCTTGTTTAGTTTTCAATGGAGTGCCATAGTATTTTCTCTCCTTCTACTTCGAGAAATGCAAATTTACGCAAAAGAAGGCAAAGTATGGTTTAACTTCCATATTTGATAAGCTGTTACTAACAATTTTATATTCAAGGACCGTACAGCAGTGTGCCTAACGAAATCACTGAAGAAGTTACTGAGGCTACGCCCGGAATGCAGGTAATTTGAGTTTGATAAATGTTCTATCGTTTCGAAGTAATAGTTTTTTTTTTTTGAGATTCCTGTGGGTGTGGATGCAAATCGGCACACAGCGATCCAGTATCACAGAGAGGAAGTACCACATGCTTATATCTCGGAAGTGGCTAGAAGATATGCTGAGAAGATTCGCAAATCGGTATTTAGTACCAGCATTACTTCTTAAGGCATACAGTCTTCTGGAAAAGACTGATGGTGAGGAACCACGGCTGGTGTACAGCTGAGCCAAAGGTTGCTTGCCATGGGCGGTTTTCGTTAACATTGATCAAGTGCTGCTCAAACGTGGCGGCGTTCACGAACATCCACCAATGGAAGGCACGTGTTGTGCCTTCTACCCTGACCCAGTTGGCCACTTCAGGTCCAGCGATTGTTGATACTTTTGCTATGCATTGCTGTGAGCTTACTCGAACCACTCTGACTGTCATTGTTTAGAAGGAACGTACTCTTCAATCGGATTTGAGAATGAATCTACTTCTCTCCCGCTGATAAAACAGAGATTACGTCGTCTCATTGGTGAATGCGATATTGAAAGAATAACTTGCTGTGTTCCCATGTGTGGCCGCGTATTCAACTCCGTACAGGTATTCATGTAAGCAATAGTTTAAGTAGCGAAGTGATTTCCAGAGCTATTTTTCCAGGTTCTGGCATGGCATATGTCCTACTCTCACCACGATCTGGGTCTCAAGTCTACCTATGGCAATCTTTGTTTCGTCTGTGGTATTCGCATGGATAGTGCTAAGGTTAGGGACTCTTCATTGGGCTCACGTAGACTTACTCTTTTTTATTTCAGGGTGGCTCAAACACATTTGATGAGTAAGCATAAAAACTTATGCTTGTCTCATAATGAACAATGCATGTACCAACGTCTACCGGTCATCTCCCCATTGGCTCCTGCGGCGATTCGGCTCTTGCAGTTTGCTGATGAGAGGTGAGCAGACACTGAGCTTAACAGCCTTTTTTCGAGTTTATAGCGCAGGTGGGAGGCTTCGGTCGCACTGTAATGATTGGCCAGCTGATCACTACTTTTGAATCTAGCTGCACCGCTCTTCACTGACATAGGCTGCGGATATAAAAAGCAGATAGCCATGGCTGACACTTTCACTGGGTGGATCTAGTTCGAATAGGGTCAACAATGGCGTTGAGAACAATTAACCTTCAAGTATGGCACGCGTAGGATTCGCAATGCCTTTTCATTTGGTTTCCATGCTGCGAAAGTGCGTATATTGAAATTGTGCTACTACTTGCATACTGAAGGATCGTGTTATCGATATATCCGAGTGGGAGAGAAGCCAAAACTTTTACACCTCCTCAAACGAACGTAACTTATTGTGAAACGACCTTTTGTTGAGTGGACAATTTTTAGAATTTAGGTGTCTTTGGATTAAAATCGCTAAGTTTCAAATAAGAGCTTTAAGCCTTCATTTCTTTACAAAGCTTGCCAAAGAAAATTTGATCTGCATTTTTTCCTTTTGGTGGGTTTTTTATGCAGAGCAATAAGATTTGGGGTCGTAAAAATATCTTTGCTTGAAAACTTGTGAAGCTGTCCCGAAAACTTATCATATCCATTTTTTGTAGAGAAAAATCCGTGTGTGTTGCGAAGTCATCTTTCCATTTCATTATCCATCTTTTTGTCTAGAGTCCTCCAAATGCTTTCATTCATTTCATGCTTCATCACTGAGGTTCGCTGCCTCACTGAAATAGCATAGCGAAAATGGCGAACATATTGGTTTATGTATTTCAAATGAAAGTTCACCAACCCAAAATTTTCCCGTTCGTAGGGAAGTAAAAAATGAGACCGATATAAATGTGTAGATGTAGATGTTGAAGAGAGATGCTGATGCTTAATAGTAATCTGTGTTGCTAGCCTGAACAACGACGGAAATAACAAGCGGGAGCTTTTGCCATTGCTCGCCATCTCCCTATTCCTTGTGTCAAGTTTCCCTTTCCCAACAGACAGCAATCTTACCTTTGTCATAATCAACTTCAGTGATTACGGTGGTGAAGGGTGGTGCGGTTTTGATGACGTATTGAACGTCATTGGTGATCTAGACCCTTAAATGCGCAAAGAGGCTCAAGCAACTTCCTCCAGCCATCTTCATCACTGCCTTTCAGCTGCGCTTCCTGACGCCTTGTTTAGTAATGCAAGTGACACTTCCAGACCTTAAGATCTTTAGGAGATTGTTTCTGGTCTGATATGGCATCTGATCAGCGCAGCCTGAAGGAGTTTATATGAAGCAGGTTCGCTACCAGTGGGTACAATGGAAGCAGTATCAACTGCGATATATTGTTGCTGGGCGAGGGTGTCATTAACAAGAAAAAAAAAAAAAAAAAAAAAAAAAAAAAAAAAAAAAAAAAAAAAAAAAAAAAAAAAAAAAAAAAAAAAAAAAAAAAAAAAAAAAAAAAAAAAAAAAAAAAAAAAAAAAAAAAAAAAAAAAAAAAAAAAAAAAAAAAAAAAAAAAAAAAAAAAAAAAAAAAAAAAAAAAAAAAAAAATTTTAAAATTTTTATTTTAAAAAAAATTCTCTGATTGTAACAACCTCCCTTTTTTCTGAATTGAATGATTGAATTGAAATTGATTTGAATTATGATTTGAATGTCTCGTTCTAATGTTATATTCAACAAACGGTATCTGCGAATTACATAATACACAAACTTTTTTTCCTGGGATATCAGATGGCAATAGTTTATTAAGAATTTAAATCCGTAGCTAATGATTCACGAATCTCTTCTATCGGTGTTCTAGAAGATGTGTCATGGTCACAAAACGACTGTTCACTAATCATGAAATGGTCTACTCTGAAAAGCGTCTCATAGGGTTTGCCATTACTCTTTTTTTCACATGTTACTTGGAAGTTTGTAGGTTACTGCTGTTTCAGTAATAGAGTTTAAATGCGACATCGTCAAAATGTGGTCTGCCAAAGGTCTACAATGACCTGAAGGCATGTTATAAGTTCTATTTTGAAAAAAATTCGAAAGTTTCGGTGAAAAATAATAGAGTTTCAGGATTTTGAGGTCATCGATTGCACAACTCAAAAGTAAAGAAATACATTCTGCGATCGAAGGTCTATGCTTCCCGGTTCGCGTTTATTGGTTATCAGCGCTACAGTTTCTGCGCTAGTGTATGTTGCTGCTGTTATGAAAATCGCTTCAGAGTTGCTGCCTCCAAAACGTACGCAAAGGCAGAGCAAAATACCCATACCGAGTTTATTATGGGATTCCGCCATTGTGTTTTCTTCTCCCTTGGATTCATTCCATGCCATCACAGGCTACGCTGGTCACTTCCTCTCACACGTAAACGGTACCTTTTGCCGTGGCCTTGGCTCCACTGAGGGTCTCTTCATCACATCCATTGCACCCCTTCTCTCAGGCTGCTTATGGCTTCAGCTTTCCAAGTGTATTCCTTACCTCATTGGGTTGTTGAGTGATTATCCAGCACGTGCCGTACCATCGCAGCCGCTCTTTTTCAAAGGGTCGGCAACACTTTCTGGCCGAGCCATACATGGGCAGCTCCAAATGCGATTTTCATGAGGGGACAGGGGTCTTATTTGTGAAAGTTGGAGGGGTTGTGGTGGCTTCGCGGGTTCATTCTCGCTCTCTCGCTCGCTTCCTTCAACTCTGGGGGGGGGGGAGCTCAGGGAGAGAACGGAATTCAGCATGAAACTAAAAAAAAAGAGAAAGTAGGAAGTTCAAGCTTCGCCTCCAATACTATAGGTAAATAAGCCTGTCCCCCGGCATAATTACCTCTAATATTGGGAGCAAAGCCTCTAGTTGTGGGGGTAATGGGGGCTCCAGAACCATACTAAATCCTGAGTGCAAATGTGCCAGGGGACGGCATATTTACACCCGACTGGCCGCTGGTTCTGGAGCCCTCACTGCCCTCAAAAAAACTAGAGCGGCTCATTAAGATCTTCGTTTCTGACCCCACTCAGTCGCGTCCAGCCACATGCCCTCATCTCAGCATCCTTATTTCCGCGGACTGAAGCTGCCTTTGTAATTATGTTTTGGGGCCAGCGCTCGTTGCCGCAGGCATCGAAGGCCTTTACTAGCGTCATATCATTCAACACCATTAATCGCTGCTACCATCATTAGCCATATCTCTTTCCGAGCTTAGAGGTATTTCGCTCTTTTGAACTTCTCTTTCAGGCGGTTCACGATTGAATCCGTGCACTCCTCAAACGCGGGAAAGTAATTCTCACGTTTCAACCGAAGCGCTTGCCCATTTTTTGGAACCTTGTCTGAGTGTTGCTTTGTGTGCTTGCCATTAAAGGCGAAGTCGTCCTGTCGTCAGTTGTAAAGTTATAGATTATTCAAGGGCCGATCCATGAGCCCAGCAGTTAGAAAAAAGGACAGGTTCATGGGCTGATCCGTTCGCTGTATCCCAACCGCAACTACTCCATTTCTCCTAGCGGTGCTGGGTGCGTATAAGATGTCTCGGACCCATTGTACGTACACATCACACTCAGAGACAATATTTTCTGGAATCTTTCCTTCTCTGAGCGCCCTCCTCAGCACTCCTTGAGACACGGTCTGCATTTTTTTCTCAATGCTTCGGATTACCTGCCTAGCTATGAAGACTGCATCTGTTGTGGACCTTTGGGGCCGGAGTAATTGGCTAAGTTGACCATTATCCTCGGCTTCTTAGCGACTGTTCGCCTTTTAATGCTTCATGCTATTGCGTGAGGTGAGTAAACTTGATTCCACAATAGCTGGAGCGCTCCGTTCCTCCCTTCTGCTTTACCATTAGGAAGGTAATGCTCGTTTTCCTGACGTCAGACACCTTTTGTGGGCTAGCTATCTTACTTTTCTGCTCTGCGAGCATCTTCTGTTTTTCAATTGGGATCCATTCGACCAACCACCATACCAACCTTCACCCTCCCTATTTCTCAGCGAGCGACGTCTATCTGGAGTGAAATGTAACCAGGCTTCGCTCCTTTTGTAAGTTGTCTCCGCGAGTGAACTCTTCGTCGAGAGCCTATCTTGCGTTGAGATTAAAGTACTCTTCCTACCTGCGCTTCACTTCGGCTGCTTTTTCAGCACGGCTCTTCCCACTGCTCCATCATTCACTAACCTGATGCATTAGGTAAGTCGATACCAGGCTCTAGCCAGCTGGGAAGCGTACTCCTCGGCTCTCTAGTTTCCCATACAAGGTGCTTCATTTTTGGATTCATTGCCTTTTTGGTTACGACTAGGCTGACGAACTTTGTACCTTTAAAGGGCGAGATCCTCTAAGTTCCCTGTTTTCTGGCAGCGGTTGTATATTCCCCTTTTGTTTCACGATTTGTAGGACTTTGGTTCAAATCCATGCTGCTCTGTCTTTCTTGGCTTCTTCTCGCGTTTCAGCCAGTGCTAATTTTGCACACTGTGGGACAACCTTTTTGGATTTGACGAACTGGTCCGTTAGGGTATGGGAGATAAGCACCAAAATCCTTCTTCAGAGGTCCACCACCAAATTCTTCGCTCGGTTCTTACCTTTGTGTTCTTATGGAGATCTATGGCTAATGTCTACGAGGAGAGGCTTGTGCTATCAGTTTTTCGCACGCAGAACTTGATGTCCTTCACAGATTTTGGAAACCCTCCTCTTGCGACCACATAGTTGATTTCCTTTGGTCTCCCGTCACTGTTGCAGATAATTTCGGCGTCTCTTGTTTGCTGTGCGTCAGTAGAGTACCCCTCCTTCGGTGTTGCCTCAGTCTTCAGCTACATGTTCCTCATTTGCGTGTTGTCGCTCAGCGATTCCATGTCGATTTCAATATGGTAGTGTAAGGACTGCATAAGGCAAACAGTCGTATCTGTTGCTATTTAATTTTTGGGTGTGCGCCACGTACTCCACTGTAGAATCGTAATGGCATTTGATGCGGCTTGACCTTTGAAGTGGTTAGCGGGAGCCAGCCAATATTAAACCGTGGATCCATTACGTGGTAAAGCATTGGCACTTGACACTTCTCCAGTTCTGTGCACAAAACTATGGTGATGGTAGATTTCGGTGACATGAAAACGCTCCTCTTTTGCATTAAGTCGACTACATTGACGATCACCCTTTCTCAGTATTGTGCTGTCCCGGAGCCTCATCAGGACCTAAATGTTATAAAACACAAAGAGGCACCAAAATTTATTCCAAAAGAGTCCCAAAAGTTCACAAATTATTCGAAAAACTCCAAAAATTCCAAAAAACTCTCGAAAAACAAAAAAAGGCCTCTTTACAAGCGTTTGGATGAACACAGAAGGGCATTACAAAACCCAGCCTCGTATCCAAACAGCAGCTTCTCCAAGCACCGCACCACAAAGCACACATATGGGGAACCGCCTTCGTTGACCATTAAGGTGCTACACCGCTCCATAGGGAACCCGGTGGAAAGGAGGCTATTGGAGGCATTAGAAATAAGAAAACTATCACCCGAAATAAATAGTAAGGACGAACTACGTGACGCTCTACAACTATTAAATTAACTACGTGCCCAATGCACGTGGTTTTTCAATATCACATGCAATGACCGTCACAGTCCGTCCGCTACTATTTAAGCAGAGGGTGAGCGGTAAGTCACTTAATTCCACTCCAACGGCGCGGCTCCCGTAAGGGCAGCTAAATCCTTGGCTGAGGCATACACATGTAGGTACATATATGGGTTCGGGAAACAATCATATTGTTTTTACCAGTGATTAAATCAATGTATTTCAGGCCTGAAGAAGGTGTTAAACACCGAAATATAGCAGAAGATTTCAAAGGAGTTCTTTTGAAACTTTTTCGTGTTTTTTGGAATTTTGGAGTTTTTCGAATAATTTGTGAACTTTTGGGACTCTTTTGGAATAAATTTTGGTGCCTCTTTGTGTTTCATAACATTTAAGTGACACCGGGTTGTCTATCAAAAAATTATCTTTGTGCCCAATAATATATGTGCAATTTTTACTCGTTGCGGATATGCACATAGGTTGGTTTTTTTTTCTAAAAACGATTTTCATAAACGGTAACGTGCTTCCGTGGCCTTATATAAATTTTTCGTTCTCAGGCTGTATCAAACCCACATTGGCCAACATTTTCATATTCAAAAATGTTATAAAGACGGGGAAACGATTAATTCTTTTCATGTCGATTACAGCTGAAATTTCGCGATTGCCATTGATAAGTTTCGTCACCTTAAGAGCCAAGCACATAATCAGGTAGCTCGCAAAACTTAAGGCTACGACTTATTTTCAAAACCCTGAAAAAGTAGGAATGGAAGATGGACAGCAGGGCCAACCTTTGGTTGTACCATGTCCAACGGGGGAGATCACCTGAGCGGTAGAAAGTCTGTGAAAATTCTTTGCGAAAATGACGAACAGTTGGCTCTGCCGCCCAGAAAAGCTTCATTTAGCAACATCGATTGGTTGGCATAAAAGCCAACACACATTTGACAGTGACTGACCCATTTTTTGCTTTGAACAATCTGCATGCCGACTGCTCGCATGAACTGTTCGTGCATTGCCAGATATGCATGCACGTGTTCAGTGAATATTAAATCTGAACATGGGTGGCAATCAACGCGGGCGTCAATTGTGCTTATTAAAACAAACCTTTATTTTCTTAGAGTGAGCAAAACAGAAAGAATTATATGTGTGTTTTCCTTGCACATATGTACAGATACATTTCCAGTTTCTCCCGTGAGCAGATGTTTGACGTTGTGTCTGATGTCAGAGAATATCGGCATTTCATACCATGGTGTCGGCGGTCAGACATTATTGAAAATACATGGAACGCCACCGGAATAGCTCGCCGAGCGTCGAAAATCGGATTTCCACCACTGAACGAGTAGTTACCGCACTCGCCCGAATTACTGTGCTTCCGCGGCCGTCAGTCGTATCACGTAGGTTCCATCGATCTTACTGTGTGATAATTCATGTAGGGCTTGAGATAGGTGATTGAAATCTTTTATGGCAAGCAACACAAACGCTCGACTAACTGCTTAGTCATGGAAACTTCCTCTCCCATTCTTCTTACACGGCAGTCATGAAAACTTCCTCTCCCCATTCTTCTTACACGGCTGCTGAAGGTAGTAGCATGTGAAGCACATAAACGAACTAAACAGAAAGAGCCAGAGATGGTTTTGATGCCCTAGAAAGAGCTTCATTTTCTATGTAGTTTCTTTTTATAATGCTGTGTAGAGCACCGTTTCCTGGCAAGCGAGAACCTTAAAAAAAACAAAGAAACCTTCTAGACACTGTAACTTCTCCCGAAAGCCTTCCATTTTGCGGCATTAGTATTAGTACCCGCCTATTTTTTTATCAACATAGAAGGAAATCCTCAGGAGGGGCTTCAGAAGAACGAATTCATTATGGACTTGACCCGTTTATTTTGCACATACGCTGCTGGTCCAAGACAGTATTCTGCCTTGCAAGCATGTTCTCTCTTTCAGTCTATTGTGATTGGTGAATCAATATTCAACACACTGGAGACGACTTTTAAATTCGCAAAAGACACCGACTCCTCTTGTGTGTTGCACTACGATCTGGTTTTTTTCGAATTCAAATCGCGGCTGCATTCGGCAAATGGCTTTACCTGTTCATTTGACAAAGCGTATACTGATATACTGTTTACCAATTCAAACTTTCAATTTCTGTGATAAATCTCCATTTTTTTTGACCAAGTTCTTAAATTTTTGGATTTAAAATTTGAGAAAATTTGAATAAACGATCACCTATCTTTCACTTGGTAGCTTCCCTTTATTTCTAGGTTGGGGGTGTGGGTTAGAAGGTCTCTATTGTGGTGGCACCTTGAAACTAAGTCACATCATGCACAACGGCCCGAGCAGTGAAGATCTGCCCTCTCATTTTTGAAGAGGAACGTAAATCTGAAAACGTCATCGCATCAGCAAGCATTTACCCGTTTGCTATCCGTTTTCTTCCCCATGTCCTATACAAGCCAAAAGCGTTTCAAAATTATATTTGTTATGGGATGACAGTGTTTTAATGCCACCCTGCCACTTGTTCGAGAGGCCTCTTTATGAATGAAGTGTTTTAATCGCGTTTTCAGTTGTCAAAACCATGGTAGGAGCGTTTTTGCGAAGAGCGGAAAAGATTCATGGGAAGCCGTCTCTACCTCATGCTCCGCCAGAAATTCTTCGATATAGGAGAATAATAAGGGCTTATTTCGTTGATTATATGTACATTTTTGTCTACCTATATCACTCTATTGCGCTACTACATGTTTTAATTCTTTCCTCGCCAATTTTTGCTCAATAGTATTAGATAGAGAATCTTATCACGCTAGTAGTAAGTGTCATCGATTCCAAACTCGGGCTCTGTGCCACTGTGGAATCATAGGAACAGTTCCTGCAGAGTACCAACTGGCAGGTCACATGGGCTGCCATCGTCGCACGAGCACCCGTCACTGGCAGCCCCTATGGGCTGCCGTTGGCGTAAGTGTGTTAAAAAATGCGTCACTCCACCAATGTGATTTTAACGCAATTTCTGATTTGATTTGATGAGTGATCGCTTTTGAGAGCAGGAACCTACGACGATTCTCCTTTCTTTCGCTTTAGGTCTGCTCGATAAGCCATTGAACAGTAAGATTATGTGGTAAAGTGGTTGCAAATCAGAAAGTGAAAGCGGCACAAAATATCACCGTTGGGCTTAAAATGGTCTCCCATCTACCAAAATCACTTAAACTTTTGGATTTACTGTGACTGGTCGAACCTGTAGGAAGAGTTAGAAGAACTCTGAAGAGGTGAACTCACGTCGTGAGGCTCGTTGGGGTACGGCGCATACTGTCCATTATTCGCTATACTGCGATCAGCACAGTCCAACCAATCCTCACCAAGAAGATCTGCCAACTCTTCACTACCATAACCAACACCAAGATCCATTTGAAAGGATCCTGCCTTGAGGCCTCCATCTTAAAAATATTGCAATAAAGGAATTTCGAGTTGCTCACAGAGATAACATCCGGAAATTATGTGATTATTACCTTGATCATCACGGAGAACGGCCATTAAGTCGTCGATGTCCTGAGAATAAGCAACGGGCGCTTGCTAAAAAGGAAGGTTGAAACGAGATGAAATTCTCAAACATCTCCATTATTCTTGTATCCCACCACAACTGGAAGGTAAACCCCGAACGCTCGTAGCAGGTACGAATTTTGCTTCTTATAGATCTTCCAAAAAAATAACAAAA
>MU873179.1:5086-17637 GCA_036418205.1 Ostertagia ostertagi | reverse complement strand
ACGAAGTTAGAAGTTGGCCTTTAGCCGGCTACGTATCAGGCGACGCAATGACGGAATCCGGGTAAAGTGATCGATTTTGGAGAGTAGAGCACAAACAATCGATAGAATAGGATGGAGTAGAAGTGTAAGATGTGAATGCAATAAAGCAGAAGGCCAGAAAGAGTTTCTAGTGAAGGCACTCCAAGAACCAAGTGGAAGCATCCCCGTCGCCAGCATTTGTGAAAGACGTCCGTGGGCACTTTGAACGCGTAGCAGCCCTTTCGATTTTTTGAATTTTTTACCAAAACGAAAGCAATATTTCTGTTCTTTCCATTCTTATCGTGGATAATGAGTCTCAAGTCAGTGATTATGGCCCAAATAAAAGCATGATTTTTTCCGCGAAGGATTCCTTTAACTGTGCCCAGGGCAGCTTTCTGCTGTGACGCCGTACGACTCCACTCAGAACCTTCTTGATCACGACTCTCCGGCTCATCTTTAGAGCTCCTCGCGGTCGCTTGCCTTGCGCTTCGAAGTCCATTGCTTTCCTTATTGGAGTGGATCCTGTGGCCTCCTTAGCACATGCCCATACCATCGCAGACGCTGTTCCCGTACCTTCAGCTGGACAGGGGCAGTCTGCATGACCGCTCTGACATCTTCGTTTCTAACCCTGTCCAGCCGCGTCCAGCCGCAGGCCCACCTCAGCATCCTCATCTCAGCGGAGTGAAGCTGCCTTTCGTGGTTCTTGTTCAGAGGCCAGCACTCGCTGCCATGAAGCACTGCAGGCCTTACCACTCTCCGCGTCGATTCACTTTAGCGCTTTGATGCACACTTCAATCACCGACGGATTCCGAGAACACTTCTCCATTTCATCTATGCTGCGTTGATCCTTGCCTTTTCTGCGTGGTCCACACTTCCGTCATCAGCCAGATCGCTAGCAAGGTGTCGAAAGTTCTTCACTCTTCCATGGTTTCACATGGCTGCTCAAAATCGGCTCTGTACCCTTTCTCAGTGCTCATGCGAGCTTGGGCCCTTCTTCGAAATTTTCAGCCCTATCCCAGACAGTTTCCTGCATCCTCCTACATTTCGGGGCCTGAAGTTTCCTCCTATCCCGCTACCCAAGACGGACGTTTTGCTATATACCGGAGTGTTGCTTCCCCGCGCCTGCCGCGCCTTTCATGAGCGCCGCTTGACTAGGGCGTCTAGTGCTAGGGGAATACAGCAAAGGGCTAAGAGCTGATCCTCCGAACAGCAGGGTCACCCTTCGTTGTTACTCTCTTGGAAATTTTTTACGACCCCCCCCCCCTTCATGGGTGATTTGATACGACCCCCCTTGTATGTGACACTTGTGTAGAGACAGTGTTTACCATCAATATTTATTTCTACGTAAGTCATCAAAGATGAAACTTTAGCAAAATCCACGACAGATATTCATCGCTGCTTCCAAACACGAAAAAATGAGATGCATTCAAAGATATCCGTGTACTTCCAAAGGGTTACCAAACTAGGAGATGAAATAAACTGAACCAGTGACCGGAATATTGACAAGTATTACCTGATAAAAACTTATGAGAAGTCAGAAAAAATTATCGCTCCAATTGAAATACTGAAATCCTTCACGTTCTTCAATTGCAACACAATTTTTACACCCCTCTTTCTAAGGCTATAACTTCCTTCATATTCGAGCTTCTGCGCCGAAGTGATTTGATTTGGAAAATTCAAATTATTCTCTCTCCAACCATAGGTAAAAATTCTTCGAAAGTTAATTTAATAAAAATTTAGTACGTTGTTACTTTTTTCTGTGCAAGGCGACTTTTTCGACCTTCAACACCGTATCGACTTCCTAAAATCACTCATCTTGAGAATTTAAACCGACGTATAAATCCATCCACTTCGGATTCAACCGGTTTCTAATCGCCACCACCCATCGCGCGTTCTCTGCACGACTCACGCCTCTTCAAAATTAGTCCCGTTTTCGCCTTTTATCTTTGACGGGCTATTCTTCAACGCCACTTCAAAACACGAGTTTTCTTAGTTCACCTGCCATAACGTCTTGCAGACCCCAATTCCCTACTGTTTAATTTGGCAATGTGGCTAGAAAGCTCCGAGATCGCGCTTGCCCTATCAGTCCCCCCTTGCCGGTTGTCGCGCGCCACGCATTCGGCCCCTCTCAACTCTCGCTCAATCTCGAAAGCTTACTCCTTCAGAAGGACAGTGGTGTGTTGTTTAAGATGCTCTATTACCAGTCATCTTACGAAAACGTAACGTGCTGGCTATTATCCGATATTACCAAGAATCCCACTGTCGGCCACCGAGAGGGTACGACCCCCCTCCCCCAAGCTCAACTGAGTACGACCCCCCCGTTGTTACTCGTAACAACGTAGGGTTGACCCTGCCACTGACCCCCAGCCACCGATTTGTCTAAGCCTCTTAGAGTCAAAGCCCCTGCGAAAATGCTACAAGCCTTGGCCCACCGCACATGTCCCCTACCATGTAGGGTAAGATTAAATAAAAAGCATAATACGAAAGCAGAAACGCACCATATGAATATTCAATGAAAAGACATTCAACAGATACGTCAAAACCTACTTGTGCGACAAACGAAGAGTTCAAGGAGTGTGGGTCGGCATCGCCGAGCCGCATTGCCACGGAACATCTCCAGACGCGGTACTTTTATATCTTTCGAATGCATAGGGGAATTATTTGTTAGTTTCCATATCTGATCATTCGCGGCTGTTTAGTTTCCCATTTTTAGCAAGTCTGCAGCCTCGAGTGTGTTCCTGGCTGCCAGTGTAAGAGCGGCTTCCTCAGAAACGATCGCAACGAATGCGTAGAAGAATGCAATAACGGTACGAATCGCTTCTTTCACTTCACATGCTCGATCTGTCGCATAACAATTAGACACTCCTAGCCATTTTTACCGCTATATTTAGCGTCTTCCAACATCTGCCCTGAAAACGAGGAATTTAAGCAATGCGGGACAGCCTGTGAGCCGAGCTGCGAAAAAACCTCCGAACACCAGTCTGGTCGCTGATACTTACTCTATTTACCAGGTTTGCTCCGCCCGCTATCGCGCGCATCACAGGGTAGGGAGGAACCACGGAATAGCAGCATGACGTACTCCATTAACCACCTCACTATTGAATGTGTTATACCTCCTTACACCCCTTCTCTCCGGCGCATGGCAGCACCATGTTCTCTCTCCCTTTCTCCTCTCCCTTCCCCTCCCCTTTCTCTCTCCCCCTCCCCCCCTTCCAGTCCCCCCTTCCATTGCCCCCTTCTCTGCCCCTCTTCCCCCTCCCCCCCCTCCCCCCCCCCGCTCATCCGGCTGCCACGGCAGCACCATGTAGAATGAGACTGAGTGTGCTCGATCGGTGTTTATATAGCCGCTGTGGGTGTTATCATGATCATGACATCAACATCACGAAGTGTTGCCCTTCGTACTCCCTGGTTTTGTGAGCGGTCGGTCCGGACGGACAGAACGACACACACACACACGAAACCGGGCACACACCGTTCGGAACCAAACTTCTGTTCCGGACGGACAGAACGACACACACACCGACAAACCGACACACCAAACTTCTGGTTTATATAATGAAGTGATTGACAAATCCATTCTCATTCATAACTCACTCTGTGACTTGAGATTCTGTTTGGTATATTTGCACGTCTTCTTTGACGGGTCTGGTACCAATTATCCGACCCAAAAAACGGAGGACTTTAAGTGAGGGATGGGTTCGACCTGTGACCCGATTGAACCGTGCGAGTGCTACGTCCTTGTCCATGCTACCAGGCAAGTGTTGTACAGGCCTTGATCTGAAGGTGTGTCGCGGATACATAACAGGATCGGCTATGCATAATCATCTTATATAAAAGGAATACGAGAGAATGGGGTGATGAGCGGCACCCGACGAAGGCTTTTGATAACTCTTTCTTGCAGCTGGCCCCAGCACAAGCACGGTGCTCTATGTGAGGCACGCCCTCCTCGAAGACACGAACCCAAACCCGACAGGCTTTGAGTATCCTCTTTATCCTCATCGTGAACACCATCAGAATGTTTTCGGTAGGCAGAGCTGCACTTCCTTGAGAACTCACACCCGTTTTAGCTGCGCGCAAATTTGAATAACACGTTTTAATGTATCTGGAACGGGATCCTTGTTTTGCTTGTTGTTTACGCGTTGGGCCGCTTCATCAGTGCTCAAGTCATCGCCTCTGCTCTGCCTCCGGCTAGAGAATGACGGCGAGCACCAGCACCTGAGGCTGCCAATCGGTGGTCGTAGACAGTTGAGGAGAGTTCACTGTAAGCGGTAAGGCTCTATTAGGTTGGTACGGAAGCATCTTTCATAGCAAACCACATCTTGTGTTGCTTCTTCAGAGGATCTGCCTTCCTTTAATTATATATACACTGCGTCCCATAATTATAACTCCACCCAAGAATTTCCCAAAATCTCACAAATTTAGATGTTTTAGAAAAAGTCTCTAATGTGGCAGTGTGTCAAATACAAATACGAAATCCCTTATAAGCATCATCTTCCAACTTGAGATCCCAGGAATTTTTTCTAATAATTTTTGTTCAAAAGGCCACTTGGCCAACGTCCCAAAATTATAACTCCACCTCATGTTTTTCTATTATTTTTCACTTCCGTTTCGCCAAACTTTTTTATTGTGCTAACATCCTACTTCTCAAGGGGACAGTATGATAGAAAATGCTGTCTGACTTTTTAAAAGGTCAGGTCGTCGCAAAAACTACTAATTAGGCAATCGCACAAGATTTTGACCAAATTCACGAGGAGCTCGAGAATTTTTTCAGGGATTTTACATGATATGGAGTTGAGAAGAGCTCCAAAGGATCTCCCCTTGCTTTTCGGTAGAAACAAAGGCCGTGTCACAGAAGAAACATCCTTTTTTATGAAGCCATGCTCCTGCCATACAAATCTCCTTCGGGTAGCCGTGCTCTGCCATCAAATCTTCTTCGGAACTTAATGGCTCAACGGAACAATGTTTTTTGCTTGCGAATAAGTCCCAAGTTGATTCTCGAGTGGAAAACGTGGAAGGCATCATCTGTGGTAAGAAACCATGGCGAAAATTTGAGCCCATTTTCACAGAAAGATGCAACGGAGCCGACTGGAGTAAGGTTCGCTTTTGCTCGATATGTTTTAGCATTTGTTTGTTTTTCTTTTCGTGCTTTTCTCATCCTTAGTAGCTTTTCTCTTCGCGAAGCACTACCAGGAGAAAGAAAATGCCGAAGAGAAAGACAGACAATCAGTAATGAATCGCAAGTAAGAGCGAACCTTACTACAGTCGGCTCGGATGCACCTTTCCGGAAAACTCAGCAAGAATTCCGCCATGGTTTCTTACCACAGATGATGCCTTCCACGTTTTCCACTCGAGAATCAACTTGGGACTTATTCGCAAGCAAAAACATTGTTCCGTTGAGCCATTAAGTTCCGAAGAAGATTTGATGGCAGAGCACGGCTTCATAAAAAAGGAATGTTTCTTCTGTGACCAAAAAAACAGGTCTTTGTTCCTACCGAAAAGCAAGGAGAGATCCTTTGGAGCTCTTCTCAACTCCATATCATGTAAAATCCCTGAAAAATTCTCGAGCTCCTCGTGAATTTGGTCAAAATCTTGTGCGATTGCCTAATTAGTAGTTTTTGCGACGACCTGACCTTTTAAAAAGTCAGACAGCATTTTCTATCATACTGTCCCCTTGAGAAGTAGGATGTTAGCACAATAAAAAAGTTTGGCGAAACGGAAGTGAAAAATAATAGAAAAACATGAGGTGGAGTTATAATTTTGGGACGTTGGCCAAGTGGCCTTTTGAACAAAAATTATTAGAAAAAATTCCTGGGATCTCAAGTTGGAAGATGATGCTTATAAGGAATTTCGTATTTGTATTTGACACACTGCCACATTAGAGACTTTTTCTAAAACATCTAAATTTGTGAGATTTTGGGAAATTCTTGGGTGGAGTTATAATTATGGGACGCAGTGTATTGTCTAACTGTCTACTCTCGCTAGGCATGCATTCAACATGCCTTTACAGTTCACTGTTGTCGCCCCATTGCCAACTACTACAGGGCGGGCCAAAAAAAAAGACAGTTTGCCTCCACTACCAGATGGATTTAAGCACATTTTACTCAACTCAGACCGAACGGTTCCAACTTATTATTAAAGAGTGCATTCCATTCTATAAGAAAATCTTCATAGTGGCCACGTACGTGGACGGCATCAGAAGAATTAGCCCTGGAAACATGGTGCACTGGTCGATCTCAATGGGGTCTTCGAAGGATCGTGTACCATAACGACCCTTACTGGAAAGCTAGTTCCGAGGGGATTTGCACAGTGGTAGCTAATGCCTCTAGAAAACTATCCAACATTAAATCGATTCACGAAATTGCGTAAGAGCTTCAGGCTGAAGCTCTTACGGTAGACCTCCTTGAGCCTGACGACGGTGACAGATGACGTCATATTCTGAAGACGGTGAGGGCAGTGAAGGAGAGCCTGCGTACACTAATAGAGGAACACTTAGGGAATACTCTGCTGAGGAACTCCCGTCAACGACAGCAATCTCTGCGAAGAAAAAAGAGCCGAAGTCCGACATAGGCAAAATGTCTTTTTTTTTGCCCCCCTGTATATAATTATTACCCAACACACGCCCTTGCTTCACCGGCTCCATCCCCTTCCTCAAGAATCCAGAGCCTTTCTGGTTCCAAGGGGTGTATGTGTGTTGAGCTGTGCACGAAAAGTCCTACGGCCATCGCTCCTGCCTATATTTCACAATATCTGTATGTCAGTAATTAATAAATTGTTTTATATTGAAGTGCGCACACACAATTAAATGCCCTGGCAATTAGTTGATCAGTTACATTCAATGCCTCGTTAAAGTGTGCCAATGCTCACGGTTTTTCGAATGCCAGACACGTGACGGTCAGATGTGGCCAAGGTGTGGTAATATCTATTCTGTGACAGCAAGTAACAGTATGACCAGAACACAGATTATTGAGCGCGCGCGGTCGCAGAGCGGCTATTACTTCAAGACATTCGAGTGGACGAGCTAGGACGCCGCTGAACAATATGCTGAGAGAACGTGCGGGTGGGAGGAGGCGTGGGTGCAATTTGTCAGGGAGAAGGGGTGACGCTATCACGATTTGCGCGGACTTTGCATTAAATGGTAGTGCATTCACCTCATTGTCGGTAGGACTAGGTCAAAAATCGCTAATATGATTTCAGTGTTTCACTATGAGTCATTATTTTTATGAAGAGTTCATCAACACGAACTGAAAGGGAGGTATATCATGAGGGTGGGTGGGTGTGGTGCACTACTTGATGCTGCCTACAATGATTCCAATTTTTGCTGGACAACGAATCCCCGAGATGGTTAGGACCTAAGTTCGCTTCCGCTTTTCACCCACCTCAGACCTTTCCTCCTGCGAAAATTAGGATTCTGTTGATTGCTATTGTACACATGCCGCCTTTCCTTGGAAGAACGATTCGCCTTTTATTCGTAACTGCATTTACACTTTCGGGTATTTTTCGAACGACAAAGAGGAGTTGCATATAATTCGTTCTAACACAATGTTGAGTTGCATCCGCTTCCTCTGGGGACGTTGCCGAAATTAAGCGTTAAACTAAACCAATGAGAAAGAGTTTATGCAGAAGACTGAAGAGATATTTTTATAGAGACCTGTGGCACAAATGAGGAGTTGATGCGATGCGGGACGGCTTGTGAACCAACCTGCGACGAGCCAATGCCGTGTACGTTACTTCTGATCCTCCTTACTATCTATATTGCTTTCTCTTCGGTACGCAGTCTGCAGTACTGACAGTGTGGGTCCTTTATCCTATTAGTTGAGCCTCTTCTATTTTAGACCTGCACGAAGCAGTGTGTCATCAATGTCTGTCAGTGCAAACAAGGTTTCGTTCGAGACGCCAACAGTGTCTGCGTTTCTCAGCAAGATTGTCCACGAAGTAAGTATGAACGTCTAGATGACAATAGTTGATGTGATTGGTGTCAGTCGACCTTCTCGGGATGCGCCATGAATTCCATTTCTGAATATAAAAACTATCAAGTGCGTAACGGCGCGGAAAGATGACCACCGGCGATCGCGCGTTTGAGCACTTTTACGCAAGCTTTTTTTTCGAATGTCATTTGCGTCTAATTGTAACTGCTCTCATAGTCGGTTCTTCTTCCAGATTTATTTACACCTATTTTTCAGGCTTACCGGATGACCCAAGAAACTTCACGATGTGAATTTGATTTAAATTTACTCGTTCTTCACTCAGAAATGCCAAAACTGAACGAAAATGGACCACTCTTCTTTTACATCTCCGTTTTATGTTTTCAAAGCATTTTCGTTAATTCACTGAACAAGCAGGAATATAGAGGCCTAGAACAAGTAGTTGTCTGGGTCTATCTTACTTCGATTTGCTCCGCCTTGTCGTGACCACGAACAATTTGTCATACATTTTTAGTTATGAGTATTCTCTTTCAATATTGTCGAATTCTCGACCCACAGTTAGTTTTTTTTAGTTTGTTATTCAGTGTATCATTAGGGTGATTTATTCGGAGCGTAATAATTACTAGAAGCCAACTTGAGGTAATAATTGTTCAAAAAAAAGTCGAATTCAGTTTTAAGGCGTGAAGGCTTACCACACACAAATGTTTCCACCGATCGGTGGTCGATTACAATTATCAGTCGACCCAGGACTCCTTAGTGGTTGGTGTCTATTGTTAAAAGGACATTCCGTTGTTAGTCCACTGGAGCGATTCCACCCGCAATGAGTTTCATGGTTTGTTGTACCAATTCAAAAAACAACGTTTGTACCAATTTTCTACTTGAAACCTATGTCAGGGGTGCTAGCGGTTTAAGGAAAACCTCGGTAAGACAAAACTCCATGAAAGGCAAACATTGGTATGTAGTGTGATAGGTAGCGGAGCGTTCCATTAGACGATGGGTGGCGCTATTTGTATCTGCTTTTAACTAACCCTTTCCTCACTCTCCGCTCTTCGAAGTCTATAACAATCTAGGAAAAACAACTTTAACTTTGGGAATTTTGATGGCTTCCGCTCCTTTTTTCTTGACTACTTGACCCATTCTCCAACCGTACCCATTTATGAGACCCATAGCCCGTTTCCTTTTCGTGTTCTTTGAGATTGAAACAAACTTATATTGGGCCATTGTGCATACATGGGCCACTGTGGATGTTAATATTGTGTCTTGTGTACGCCAGGGAAGGGCAAGTTTTTTAACGAGGAAGGATGGTAAGAAGCAGACTGCACATGCCTTCTGTTTCAGGAAACCAGAAGCGCGTCGAGTGCAGACCACACACCACAAGTGACGACGGCCTCCAAGTAAATCTGGTAACTAGTGATTCATAGTGATAGCTGATAGTTGGTAAATGAGTAATTATGACAACTGATAGAATACAACTGCAACAGGCTAATCATTTCATTGGCAGAAACATTTACATTTTGTGGAGGCCGTCGTCACTTGTGGTGCGTGGTCTGCACTCGACGCGCTTTTGAAACAGGGAGTATCTACGTTTTCCAAGAAGGTGATTGACCGCCGCCCGCGCACGTATGAAAGCCGAGTCCAAGGCCCGTCTTCCATAATTCATCCATATCAAATGCAACAAAAAATACGAACGGCCATAAACGACGTGATCATGGCGTTTAGAATGTATATTGGTCTGCTTGAATGTAGCTAGAGGTGAGAGGTGAAAGGATGGCTCCAAGGGAGACCTACAACATCAGCACTGAATCAATGATCGTTTCCAAACGAAAATTCTAAAGCAAACAAAAGTTCCCGGTGTTCACACTAAAATGTTGCTCGCCGTACCTCACAGTTTCACGAGGAATAGGAGCAATTTTTATCGGAGCTCTGGAATATTCGAACTGTCAGATCAAAAATCGAAGAACCTATTCGTAAGACTGTTCTATTTCGAATCGAATCGAAAACTTTAGCAATACCTTATTTCAGCATGAAGATCTTCTTACAAAAAACAACCCGTGCTAATCCGGCTACAGATAATATTTTTGCACTGTGAATCGAATCGCAAGAGTAGGGTAAACCGTAGCTTTCGCACTTTCCTAAAAATTTCGAGACCCCTTCCAAAATCACAAATGGAACCTCGTCGTTCAAGCAGTGCGAAAACGGGCCGTTAGCCCTGCGCAAAAGACGTCAGTTACCACACCTTGATCAAGCAAATGGCCACGGCAGTACAACTCTTCCTAACGGATTTATTAGTACAACTACTACCGCCTCATCCAATACGCCCCCCACTGGTCGACGATTCTTCTGAGATTTGGAAAGTCAATTCGCCCAAGTTGTTTGCCGTGCCTCCACACAGGTTTGGCCTGAAAGCATTGGGTTTCCTATAAAGCAATAAGTGGGCCCGTGCACAGTCGCATATGGACCATTAAGTAGTGTCTACTTCTGCTCTAACATGAGCCATGAACCTGTTTGTGGTTGGTAAATGCAGAGGTTTTTGTAAGGTATGCCCACCATCTACGGTCGCGAGAGCGAGCCGTTCCGATTATAATCGTTAATGCTGTAAGCCTGAGTCCAAAGGTACGAGCTTTGATCGCATCTGCCCAGCATTTCGTCATTTACCTTGCGGTTTCAGGTAGTTTCATTTTTCCACATATTTAGGTTCGGCGTTACCGATTTTATCCGCACATACTTCTATAAAATCTCCACGCATTGCGACGTTGATCTCTGCGCATATGACCCCCTCTCCTTGCGCAAACCAAGAACGGCTTCCCGTTGGAGCTCACCAACGGACGGTTGACAATGCTAATGAATTCCTTATCTGTGTGGCCTACATCCCACAGCTTGACCAGTTTTACCGATGTCTTTCGTGTGATGCGCGCGGTAACGTGCAGAACTATACTGGTTGGGCGCTCATGTCCTGGGGGCGGGCGTGGGGGGAGGGAGCGGTGGGAAGACATTCAGAACAGGGTCTATGGGAACACTGGCACTAGGACAAAGCCTAGGAGAAGGGAGGAATGCTAGGGAGAACACAATGCTCACATCCTCTCCTAGAATCCCTTCCGCTCCCTAGGGGCTAGTTCCCAACAGTGATTGGCTCATCCAGTTGAATGTTCCCCCATATGATGGTAGTATTCGAGATGGATGGCAGCTTTTATGTTTCACTCACTGAATTTCCCAAGCTGTCCTCCACTGTTCATCTATTCCCATAACAGCCTTCAAAAGTGAGATACGAACTTCTTTTCCCGTTGAGCAAATACGATCCCCTATCAAGAAATCCCCGACCGATGTTCACTCTACTTATCAAACTAAAACTCTTATGGTTAGCAGAATCAAATTTCATAAGAGCCTTCTATGCCTTCTAGGTTGGCCTTCGCCGAGCATAGTCTCCTATCAGACACTGTTCAAAGGTGGTAACAGTCGAATCTACAAGATCCATCAGAGTTGAGCACATTTCGTCTAATGGAATTGCCTAAGCGTGGAATCGCCAAATCTCCGAACCTCCTATGTTGCGAGCAATCAACGGTGCACTGAAAAAAAACCACAATGTGCACTAACATGCTTTCTGAATTCGGAGTAGAGAATGCGTTGATGACACCTCCTACGAGATCGATTACAGCTAGAAATTTTTTCCTATTTTTTTCAAGGGGTTGGATGTACCGATGAACTTGATCTATGATATTTCAATAGATCGAGATATTTCGCGCCAAAACGGCGACCGGACCACCATTCTTATTTGCTATTATTTCTCTTCCCGTCACCCAAATTTGTGGTGGCTGCCTGCTCACGATATGGATTTCAATGTTTTTCTTTTCTTCTCTCCAAGCATCATTCATTTCAAATCTGTCAAAATAAATCAAAATAAGGAAAATATTCCAGATTGAACATCTCTTTCTTGGATAATTGGTCCTCTTTACTAATAAATATGCGGTGCTTACTACTGGTAGGTCAATCAACCATTGCGTTATGGTATTACTTAAAAATCTTACGATTTCCACGCTATTTTTGGATGTCTATCGTCTGGAAGAGTATGAATATTTTTCAGATTTTTGCGTGTGCTTGGCTGGGATCGGCACAAAGTAAGCAAAAAGACATTTTACTTGATTCCTATAAAATTCCAATTTTACCTATGGAATTTTTGGCGCTGTCTGAGCCGGGTGGCTACGCGATTTTTGGTATTGCCTACTCACCCCAAATACTAGCTTACCCACCAAGGAGTTGCTCTTGTACTAAGGCCTTAGGAACCTGAGGAGAAAACGACTCCGCGGTGGGTGAGCCATATTATTCTCGCCAATGATCCTTCTACTCAAGAAACGACGTACCCACCCAGCTGTCATAGCACTGCTTTGCTTAAATTTCATCATCATGGGATTTTTCAGCATTTTGCGGACCGAATGAAATATTCGACCAATGCGGATCATCATGTGAACCGACTTGCAGAAATCCAAATCCGGTAAGCAAGGCATTTCTGAGTCTTTTCAATCTGTTAACGAAATACGATTAGCCCTCCAACAAAACAAACCTCTAAGACGACCGTCATCCAAATGAAAGTTATCCTCAACTTTCTGCTTCTCTATT